>WTSP01002764.1:0-74718 GCA_025331215.1 Actenoides lindsayi
ATGGCAATGTACTTTTGCCCTTTTATTTTGTTTAATTTATTTTATTTAATTTATTTTATTGTTTTGGGGTTTTTTTTTTGAGATGGAATATTCTTGCTTTCATTGTTTCATTTCCCAGCGTTTCTAAGTTTCTTCCCAAAACATATTTATTCTTTTAAAGGTTGTAGACTGAGACACCCAAGATATGCATAAAATGTTCTAAAAATTCCATCCAAAGAGATAATACTTCAGTCACAATAAAAATCACTATAGTATCACAGCAGAATTTTTTATTATTGCTAAAAGTTTCGATTGCCCCCAGTACTAAGCACTATTATATCAAAATACTTTATCAATAACTGAATATTTACACGTGATGCACTACTTCAACAGTAAAATTGATGTCCACTACCAAACCTGATATCAAAAAAGGATATACATCTTAAGAATGTTTTAAAAAGCAGCAAAATTTTGATGGCCATCCCAGCAAACAGTATGTGTGGGGTTTTTTTATATGATTACTAAGCTAAAAGAATGACCAATTAATTGTAACTATTTTTTACTGTTTTAATGTCTTTTTGCCAGGGGAAGCCTTTGTTTCTTTCTGGTAGGTGTGCAAACATGTTCAAAGTGATGGCATCATGTTCAAGACGCATCACTGTCAATGTGACACTTTAATCAACTCTTGTATGATAATCAAGTAGTGACATGAAGAAGCAATATTTCAGTTTCTCATTTAGAGAAAGTAAACCAGGAGTAACCACACACAAAAAAAGCAATCACTGTTTGTGTGCTTTGCCTAACACCTTTCCTAAAGCTGTAACACCAGTACAGACTTACATCTAGAGCAACCATTGCAGCATATGGTACATTATGCATCTGAGACTGTGAGGGCAATATGTGGTGGTATCCGCTAGGCAGATTACTCTCACTTGCCTTGTGTCGAGGATTTCCTCTTAATTCCAGCCTGCAGTTCCCATATTCTCCTTAAGGATAAGCATGATACAGTTTTAAAGAGGATTTAGAATTAAAATTTATTACTAATAGGAGATGCCTAATTCCCAGGGTATGTGGTAGAAAGACAAGTGAGGGTCCATTCTGTTTTCAGCAACAGATTGATTATATTTCAAAATCTAAATGAGACTTTTAGAAAATACTGAATTAAAACCCTAATTAGGGTCTATTTTACTGAGATTTCCCTCCACTGCAGTGGGACTGTAATCCATAGAAACAGGCAAATAAATTAACTCCCTAGACTTTTCACCATCTCTACTTGGGTTTTGCCACCAGATACAGGCAAAACCAAAAATAACTTCCATAACATTTCTCTCTACAATCAAGTAAGCTGCAAAGAAATAAACTGGATATGAATGGATGTTTTGTAATGATGTATCACACATAAGAACTAGGGACCAAGGCAACAAAAGGGACTTTGTGGCAGGTGTCTACGAGGGGAGCGCGCTGACAAAGCCTTGTTACTCCAGCTACAGGAGGCTTCACACTCACAGGCTCTCATCCTGCTAGGGGACTTCAACCACCCTAACATCTGCTGGAAACATAGTACAGCATGCTGTAGGCAATCCAGGAGACTCCTGAAATGCATGGAGCATAACTTCTTAAGCCAGGTAATAGGCAGCCTTACCAGATGAGATGTGATACTAGACCTGATGATCAACAATGCAAGTGAGCTAATTGCTTATATGAAGATTTGAGGCAACGTGGGCTGCAGTGATCACACACAGGTGGAGTTCACAGTCCTGAGGGATATGCGTCAGGGGAGGACTAAAGTCAGCACACCAAAGTTTAGGAAGGCGAAATTCCAGCTGTTCAAGGAGTTAGTCAATAGGACCCCCTGGGAAACTGCCCTCAGGGATAAGGGAGCAGAACAGAGCTGGCACGTCTTTAAGGACACTTGAACCCTACGTGTAAGAAATCAGGCAAGGAAGACAAGAGACTGGCGTGGCTGAGTCAAGACCTGCTGGTCAAACTAAAGGGCAAGAAGGAACTGCACAGGAAGCAGAAGATGGGACAGGTATGCTGGGAAGACTATAGGGACGCTGTCCATTTGTGTAGGGATGGGTCACGAAAGCCAAGGTGCAGCTGGAACTGAACTGGAAAGGCATGCAAATAATAACAAGGGCTTCTACAGGTATGTCAAATGGAAAAGGAAGGTCAAAGAAAGTGTACACCCCTGACAAGCAAGACTGGCAAGCTGGTAACAACAGACAAGGAGTAAGCTGAGATACTCAATGTTTTTGCTTCAGTCTTCACTGGCAACCTCTCTTCCCACACCTCAGTTCACGAACTGAAAGACAGGGACTGGGGGGGCAAAGTCCCTCCCACTGTAAGAGAGCTGACAATGTACACTCGCAGAACAGAAGGCCAACTGTATCCTGGGCCACATCAAAAGCAGTGTGGCCAGAAGGACGAAGGAGGTGATTCTTCCCTTCTACTCTGCTCTTGTGAGACTTCTCCCATAGTACTGTGTCTATCTCTGGAATTCTCAGTACAAGAAGGACACGGACCTGTTGGACTGAGTCCAGAGGAGGCCACAAAAAAGATCAGAGGGATGGAACACTTCTCTTGCGAGAACAGGCTGAGGGAGTTGGGGTCATTCAGTCTGGAGAAGAAAAGGTTCCAGGGAGACCTTATTGTGGCCTTTCTGTACTTAAAGGGGTCTATAAGAAAAATGTTGTCCTGGTTTTAGTGAGAATGGAACTAATTCTGTTCAGTAATTTTACTTTCCAGATCAGTTCTCCTAACTAACTGCACTGTCTGAAGTTAGCAGCCTGTTCTCACAGACAGTGTCTGCTTCTAGCAGTGATATCATAACACCCCATGTTTAGAGTTACTATCAAGGATTGGTATGCAGACCAAGGCCACTGCTGGAACTTGTGTACCACATTGGGGGGTGCAGAAAGTGAAAGGCTGCATCTGCAGGGAGAAGCAGACAGGACAGGTGACCCCAAACTGACCAACAAGGTATTCCATCCCATATATGGCATATTCGGCTTAGAGCTGAAGGAGCCGAAGGGTTTCTGGGCTCTTCTCCTCTCTTGGACTGCTTGGCCAGCTTGGCTTGGCTTAGCTTGGGTCCTCTTTCAGTTCCTTCCTCAGAGCACCCAAGGAGGACTCTGCCCGTTCTGGCTTTGATCCCAGTCTGTGTGTTCCTGAACCCAGTACGAGAATCCAGCTCCTGAACACAGCTCCCATCTTCTGCGGGGCCCAGTCTGGGACTCCCCTGATCCCACAGCATCAGTGGTGACGGTAATGGAATTACCATCAGGGGGGTTGGGTTCGATACTGGTTTTGTATATATTTGTATATATTCCATTATTATTATTATTAAGTTCCTTTTCATTAAAGCTGTTCTAGTTTCCTTTTCTAATCGCTGTCTCTCTCCCTTATTCCCTTTCTCTTTCCCTTTGGGGAGGGAGGGGGATTAACAGAGAGCATCTGTTGTAGGTCTAAGGGGCTGCCCTGACCCTAAACCATGACAGATGTGAACAGTCTTTTTAGCAGGGTCTGTTGCGACAGAACAAGGAATGATGGTTTTAAACTAAAGAAGGGTATATTCGATCTGGGTATAACTAAGAATTTTTTTACAATGAGGGTGGTGAAACCCTGGAACAGGTTGCCTAGAGAGGTGGCAGATACCCCATCCCTAGAAACATTCAATGTCAGGTTGGAAAGGGCTCTGACCAACCTGCTCTAGTGAAAAATGTTCTTTCTTATTACAGGGGGGTTGGACTAGATGACCTTTAAAGGCGCCTTCCAACACAAACCATTCTGTGATTCTATGATATTTCTATTGGAAAATAAAAGGAACTACTTCACAAGAAGCTCGCCACTGCATTTCAGAAATAAATCACTGTGTATGTAAGAAGCCAAAGAATATTTTTTGCCCCACACACCAGTTTGTCAGGTTTAAATAGGTGGTGCACCATTAGTGAATTACTGGCTAAACCCGTTTCCCAGTTTCAAAGGGCTAAATGGAGGATGGATCTACACATTCAGAATTTCATACAACAGAAGTTCAATATTTGATTCATATTTTTAAAATCATAAATAATAACTGCAATAAAAATAAAACCTAAATAGGATAATATTTTGCTTAAGCATCATTGATTCTCTAATTTCCAGCTTCCTACAACAAAAAATTAACTAACATGACAAAGTGTGATCAATAGATCCAAGTGAAAATTCAGATTTAGAAATGCATACGGCTCTAACAATCCCTCCTCTCTAGAGACAAAAATCTGCTACTGTAAGAGGCATTGGAAATGAAAACTAGTCTCAAGGAAAAGTATGCAAATCAAATATGTAGTCATTGAAACCTGTTCTGTGAGATCCAAAGAGCAATTCTTTGTTTCTCTTGGCATCCTATAAAACATACAATAAGGTAGTAAAAAATGAAATCTGCTTTCCAAGATGTTATTCATTCCAAAACAATAGGCTTCCAAGCAATAAAAGTTGCAAACTGTGTCTCATCCCCTGTTTCTCAGAATGTTTTTTTGTAATATCTGTTTTGTAAATGTTCACTAGCAGACAGTGATGCAGACATGGAGCTGCAGATTTACTGTCAACTATTTTCGAAGTGTACAACTATTCCCTACTACAGTGGGTGCTGAAACCTCTTATCAAGAAATGATGGGTCAGCTTATGTGAACAGGAAGAAAAATGACAACAGTGTTCAAGATACGTTACCAGTCTTTTTAGGGTTATAAAAATTGCTTGCGGATAATGGTGCTTGTGGAAACTCTAGTTTGGGAAATGTGTTTGTGAATGACTACATCCCAGTTGCTCACTGTTACAGATGACACATGAACTTTGTTATTGTAAAATAAAACCTGGTGACAATTTTGCGTTTATTGATATGAAATCTGTGATTTCTAGGTATTCTCAAGCTACTATCTCTGAAAACACAACATCTGTAACCAAAACCAACAAGAGGATTTTGCTGACACAGAATTACAGTTTTCCCATTAATTTTCTATGCTTCCCCATCTCTGGTAATTAATATGATAGCTAGACCCAAAGGATAATTAATTTCTCATGAACCACATATGCTGCGCATGCAGTTACCTCTCAAAAAACTGTACATTTCTGTCTGTTATTACCATTTTATTAGATAATAAAGTTGTACCTTTCCTATAGAAGTTATACCCTGTCTTCCATTTTAGGTTAACGGGCTGTACAGTAATGTTACTTAGCATGTATTTTAAGGGGACATATGTGTCCTTAGGAATACCAGCTAAAATGTTAAATTCAACACCACAACAAAACATTTTTTTACTATTAAAGTTCACAGAGTGTTTACAAATATCCTAATAGTTGGAGGCAAGTTTTTATAACATTTTAACAGTGAAGTATCAATTCCCTTCAAACAAAAGCAAAGGAAATGGCCTCTCTTCCCTCTAATCCTGCACTTTACCACTTATTAAAGCCAGAATTTCAGAATAATCCTCTAGGTCTGTCAGTCAAGCACACCATATAAGAATAGGAGGTACTATGATTCTTTCCTCTCTCAAACTGACATTTCCATTTTCATCTCTATATCATTTATATAAGCTGCACGCAACTGTGGCCATGAATTTTAAAGAGGTCAGGTCATGTTAGGGTCTCTTTCCTCTTGATGAGATTTTGAAAGAGGAAGAAGACTGCATACTTGAAATTAGGACCTTAAATAAAATAAAAACAAACAAACAAAATTAAAAATATGGATCCTATTTAATTTTTCTTTCCCTTTTTAAAAATATGCAATCATTTTGAATGCTTAATTTTTTTTTTATTGGGTAACGATTTTTTCTTTATGATGAGCACAGAAAAAGGCAGTTATTTTCATCTTGAAAGATAACTTAAATATTTAATTTTGAAATACAATTAAAGAATCTTTAGCAGTATATGCATATATATTATTTTTGACATAGTTTAGAAATAATGTATTCAAACTGTCTCTTGAAGTCTGTTATGGCAATTCTTGAAATACAATACATGCGATATAAGCACTACAATCTCATACAACACAGTATTTGCCTGAACTGTATATGCTTTTGGGATACAAAAAAATGTTTTCAGTCTTCATCTCTGCCTGAGGCCAAAACCATGTAAAGAAGAGATGTCAAGAATTGTTTTTATTAAACGAGAACACAGCATAGAGAAAGAATGAATAAGAAAATAAGAATACGTAAGACTTTCATTTCACCTCCAGTTCCATTTCCAAAATTCAGATCCAGTCCTAATGCAACTCTTTAACTATGGCTCTTGCTAATTCATAGGATGAGTGATATGCCTAATAAAGCACATCCCTGAAGTATTGTTGAAAGAAGAATAAAAGATAATACCAGTAAATCTGTACTAAAAATGGAGCTGACAATCCTGTTTGGAGGTTATTTGTTTTTAAGAATGGGACACAAATAATAAGCTTAATATTAAAATAGAATCACTGCATTCACGTGCTACTTACAGCCTTCATAAATATCTGTTGGTATGTGGACTGCTGCATGTTGGTAAGATGTTTGCCGCCGGAAAACAGGATCTTCTTCAAATACTGGTCTGATTCTCTGGCTGCCAGATTCAGTGTCATTCTTCTCAGGCTTTTTAAAGAAAGACAGAAAGACATGTAAAGGGCAAAATATTACAAAGTGGGCTAAAAAAATTTCCACTCACATTTGCTTTTTCTTAAAATAAAAGATTCATAGCCTTTCTTTCATAGATAATGCTTTGCATTTGTGTATAAACACACCTATTTGGTCCATATACAGAAATATTTGTGTACATTTTAAATTATGAGTTACCTAATGGTACTCAATGAAATGGAGAACTGCAAAAGAAAACTAGCATCCCAACAACTTACACACCTGAATTTCGTGTCTGGAATTTTCATACTCATGGTGCAAGTCAAATACATTACCTTCTATTACATGTAATAATTTGTACTGAATCTTAAATATAAATACTGTATATCTCTTATTTTCTTCTGTAGATTATATTTTAAATCACAAATCTTAAAATGATACCACTAAAATACATTTCATAAATAGATTTTTTGAGAAACAATGGTGCACATCCAAAGAAAGGAAATTAAGCCTTCTTAGAACTTTTGATTGAAAGAGGTTTTTTTCATTGGTTTATTTTAACAGTAAGTCTTGATGAAAAATCCTGTACTCTCCTGGCTACAATTGCCTGGGTGGAAAGATTCCTAAACACTTAGATACTCACCACCACCTACCTGTCTTGGGTTCCCATCTGCTCTCACCTGACTGAGTGTCACTAGTGGACTAGTTCTTAAAAATTTTGAAAAGCAGAGGCTTTTTCTAACTCGGCTACAAAAACTGCATGAAATCTGGAAACAAGGAGGCGGTGACGACCAAAGGGGAAATGGTAATGTCTTTACCTAACTCAGCTGCAGCTGGAACAGAAGGTCCCATGGCATGAGTAGGCTGCCACTTAAATCAATAATGAATCAACTATGATACCAAATGATTACTCAGGCCAGCAATTATAGACAATTATGAGGATATTTTTAATACTACAGAGTCATCAGTTTTTGAAAATGTGCTGTGCTTGAAAAATAGTGCTGACAAAGAATCACCTGTCTGGTCAGTCAAGCATGTGTGTGCTGAAGCTGTTCTTTATATACTACCACTGTGTCTATTACCCCCTATCAAAGTATAGACAGCTAAATTTTAACATACCCGAAAGTAATCTAATTAAACTGCATATGTTTCCTTGCTTTCTTCATCATGGGGTTACAGACAAACATGTACTAGGTATAGGTTCAAATGTTGCCTCAAGTAAGCAGGAGTCTCAGATGAGTTTTAAGGAGGTGGTTTCCTTTGGAAATACATAGGGCAGAACTCATCTAACCTGTGACATCCATTGATTTCAACAACGTAGCAGTTTTGAGCTCATCACCCCAGGGTGCGTTCACAGTCAATGAAGAGAAAATGGGCATTTTTAGAGTGCAATTCATCTCATTTTAATTAGACACCTATTTTTCTATGACATCAGTCGTACCTTAGAAGTGCCTCCTGCTCTCCATTGACTGCAAAGGTAGCCCCAGGGCAAGTTGCCTAGATGTAGAAGTCTGCAACACAGCTATCTAGAATTAGGTGAGATGAATCTTACAATCCAAGTCACTAAACTTTTGGAAGAAAAAAAAGGTGGGTACTAATTCTGACTACTTTTATGCTGCATATCTACTATATCTTACACTAAGAAGTTAAACTTGTTACTTAACTCCACTCTTGAGGATGAGGCAGATGGTAAAGTGCAACTCAATACTCAAAGTAAGGGATGATCTTTTTACATTGAGCAAATCTATTACCAGGTAAAGTCCAGGTTTATAAAGGCATGAAATAATCTAAATTGATAAAATGTATAAATTGCCTAAAATCATTGTTCTCCTTGGAACACCACTTAAGACCACGTGTTGCCTTTTTACTTTCACATGTGTGGTATTATTTTCATTAATAGTTCTGCTGTTCACAATGACCCCTCTTATGGAGGTTGCCAGAGGACTTCTGAATTTCATACTTTTGCATTTAGGTATTTCTAAGACATTAATGTTAAAGTTTTGGAATATGAATTAGAAAAGCAGGAAATACTCGTACAATGCAGTCTGAAATGTTTTGACCCAGTATGCCACTCTCTGAAATCTACCAGAAAGTAAAACATTAATTGAGTCTGGCTGGGATGGAGTTAACTTTCCCCACAGCAGCTCTCGTAGTGCTGTGATTTGTATTGGTAGCTGGAAGTGTGTTGACAACACACCAGTATTTTGGCAACTGATAAGCAGTGCCCATACAGCATCAAAGCTCTCTCTCAAACCACACCTCCCCAAATGCCAGTAGGCTGGATGTGGCAAGAGGTTGGGTGGGGACACAACCAGGGAAGCTGACCCCAGCTGACCAAAGAGATATTGCATAGCATCTGATATTGTGCTCAGCAGTACAAGCTGAGAGACAGGAGGAGAGGATGGAGGCACTCATTATTAAGGTATTTGTCTTCTGAAGCAACCACTGAGTGTACTGAGGCCCTACTTCCCAGGGAGTGGCTGGACATCACCTGCTGATAGGAAGTAGAGGATAAATCCTTTCGTTTTCCTTTGCTTCCATGCATGGCATTTGCTTTTCTTTATTAATCTGCCTTTATCTCAACACATGAGTCTTCTGTAATCTTATTTTCTCCCTTCTGTCCTGCTAGGGAGGGAAGTGATAGAGTGGCTTGGTGGACACCTGGCATTCAGGCAAGGACAACCCTTGACAAACCATTATAACTTATTTTGAACGGTGCAAACTGCAGCCAGGATCAGTGATAGTTTCTGTTGTATGATTTCAAATGACACAGAATTATGATAGCTTCAGACATCAATTTTTATATAGATTTTTGGTGGTTT
The DNA here is from genome assembly GCA_025331215.1 of Actenoides lindsayi. Lineage (NCBI taxonomy): Eukaryota > Metazoa > Chordata > Aves > Coraciiformes > Alcedinidae > Actenoides > Actenoides lindsayi. The sequence goes on from WTSP01002764.1 coordinate 9,380, forward strand.
TTTTCTTGTATGTTATCACACAGGATTTCCCCCCCCCCCCCTCCTCCCCCCGAACTGGGATTCTATACATTAAGCAAATTCTGGAGTTCTTTTCACAAGTTATCTTTTGGCTTCATGCTGCTCAAAGTAATGAACTTGTCTAATTCTGCAAATGCAATCTCACCAATCCATCATTCATGTGAGAAAATTTCTCTCCTGCCTGAAAGCCATATGATTTTTAAAAAACCTAACACTCATTTCTGAAATTAGTACTAAGGAGTATAAATTCTCAATGCTTTCAGAGAACACTTCAGAAAAGAATTGGGGAATGTCAAGCCGCATTATTACAATAAAACACCAGAATGAGTGGGTGTCAAAAGATTTTTTTCAACTACTTTTCCACAAGAAATATTTCAGCAGGAGGTGAGATGGTAAAAGACAAAGGGAGTAAACTGTAAGGTCCATCCTAGCAAGTCTTGGACAGAAGTTTTCATGCTACAGTATATTTAGATTTTTGATTGAAATTTCTGAAGCATCTGAACACAAAATTAGCATGTTTCTTCTGCTTGGTATTTCAATTTCATTCCAAGTAATAGATAGGAGCTTTCAGCCTCTCTTGTCACTCAGGTGTCATGGAAGAAGCTTCAAGTCTAGTGTCAAAATCTGACTTAACTTTGTTGAACCTGAAGCGATTTAAATAATCTACCTGAATTCCTTAAACTTTCGAACATAAAGTCTACTCCCCACATTTCTAATGGCACATACATTTAGGCTGTGATAAAGACCTTGTCTGTTATTCTTCCTACCAATATTCCATGATATCAAAACAAGAACATGAATCTAAAAACTCATTTAATATATTTGATACGGGGCAGTGAATCTACCAGAACTACATAAAGTAATGTAGAAGTTTTTGCATCCCTGTTGTTGACTTTTCCTGGGAGTATTTTGTGGTGTACAACTCTGATACTGAAACAATGCATCTATCTGCCCCCAAAACATCAGAGACACCAAATGACAAAATCTTTCAAAAGCTTCCTTCATATGGGATTAATTGTTATTAAATCTACAGGTATCTGAAGCTGTTCTGCATGCAACAGACAAGTATAGGAAGCATCACAGGTAAATTAGAGTTGCACTCACTTGGGCCACTCCCTCGGGCCACTCCCTCATGACCAGCAAGATTAATGATGTACCAGGATTTACATATCCAATGTTTATAGTGGATCCTTCTATATAAAGTAAAAATTATTTCATTTTCAAATTTGCCAAATTTATGAATTTCAAGTCACCTGCATCTAAATCAGGAAAATTAAAAAAAAAAAAAAAAAAAAGGAATGATTAAAAAGGACAACCTCAACATTATTAATTATTTAAGTCTGGTATTTCTATGAAAAGCCTGACAGATCATGGCATTGGTTGGTACAGTTTTAATATCCTGTTAAACTTTGTTTTCAGGAAAGTAGCAAAACACATATTTTGGAGGAAAGTAATCCAACATGTGTATATAATTAAAATCCAACTCCAACCAATTCCTCTTTCAAGTCAGGAGCTGAAATGCAATCAATACTGGCAGAGGAAAATCCCACAGGATATAGTGGCTGAAGATTAATTTTCTATCTATTCAAACCTGGCCTTCACTTACTGAATTACATTGTTACCTACCACTGACAGTCAGCAAAATAACTCACTCATTTCTCTGCAATGAATCTCCAGACCTGTTTCTCCCTTTCTTGTGAGGCACATAAAATATATTTTTCTTTTCAGTTCACATTAGTGCCATTTTAAGGCTTTTTTCTTTAAAGAAATAAAGTTTGGGGTGTTGTTTTTTTATATATATGTCTACTGACATATTTATCAGAATCAAAAAGAACCTGATACTGCAGTTAAAATTCAGGTAAAGTGGGTTCTTCTGTAGCTGTTCTTAATGACCTTGGCTAAATCACTTTTGGCATGATCTGAAATAAACTGGAGGTTATTTTCTGGTTTTTAGAAGCCAAATGCATAGCATAAGTAATGAGACTTCACTCTCAAGGCCTTTGTGAACATAAATTAGTGTATGTACATGAGGTAACCGGAAGGTTTATGCCAAGAGGTATCACTGAGAGATGTGTATCAAAAAGTGAACCATTAAACCAAAATGAAACAAAGCCATTTCAAGAAACTGACCTAGTTTAGCTGTCCATTTCACTGCAGCCAAACATATCCTGATTCCTTTCCACAGCTTTCAGTTACTTTTCATCATCATATCCATAGAAAGATGAGTAGATTTTGTATCTCTACTAGTGAATTTTCATTTAGTTGAAAAACACTGGTTACTGTAGAGATGAGTAATTATTTTTTCTACAACTGTAAAACTTTCTGCTTTTTGCTTCTTGCAGCTGTTGAAAACTGGAGATCAGAAAACTGATATGAATTTTAAAAATACCATCAATGAAACACAAAAAACCACAACCAAACTGAAGTAATCTTTAGGCTGACTTTTTCAGGAAAAATGTAGAATTTGCTCAAAGCTTCCAAACAAAAGAACAAAAGGTAGATTATTTTTTCTGAAATTCCTGAACCCATATCCAGCAAGAAACAATGGCACCTGTCTGCTTTGACACTTACGTAAAATAGAAAGGAATTGGCCTCTAGTATTTTCTATTGCCCTAGTATCTGGGAACTGTGTTTTCTATAAAGCCTTGTTGTCCCTACAGTTTTATGGACATCAAAATTCTTGCTCTGTCATTCCTTTCTGTCTGTCCTTGCAGATTTTCAGAAGTTTTATATTTCCCTCTCTAGGTTTCTGCAGCTTTATGTCTTCTGAATATCTCTTGAAATTTATAAATGTAAAATTTTAAGAAATTGAGTCTCACTGCCTATGCTTCTTTTAGTCCAAACCCAGATCTATTCTGTGCAAATGAATGCTATTGCTACCATATACAAAATAAACACAGAAATTTTCCTATGTCAGTTCCTTACTCAAAATCACTTTTGCTCTTTTTTTTTTTTTTTTTTTTTTTCCTCCTCCCTGAGGAAAGTAATGCAGTGGATACACAGTCCCTTCCAACACTGCTTGTGGCACCAATAAAAAGTTACAGCTGGACCTGATGGGCAGAGTAAAATGAGATGTCGCTTGAAGCGCACAGCTCAGCAATACGCCTGCAGCAAGCAAAAGATGGGAACAGCTCTTCTAAGGACAAGAGAGAGGGAAGTTAATTTTGAAGAGGCAGCTACAATGCATTTTGAATAGACATAGCACTTTCACAGTATTTTAGATGTCATGAATGCTTTGCCTTTTGATAACTTATTTTATTTCCTTTTTGATAGATGTGATTTTCCAGCTGTGGGAAAACTGCCGAGTGTGTGTAAGTGGTTGTGACAGAACTGCAAACACTTCGCTTCATTTTTGTATGTGTGTCAGTGGGAGACTGCAGCCTTCATTCAGCTATGCTAAGGTTTCATGAGGCCTTCATTCTGCTACACTAAAATTTTATGTGAAGGGACATCCTTCTGACTACTCTTAGGGACAAAAACTCAACCAGAAGAGTTACAAATAAAATAAGAATACTGTTGCCTCAGAACTTAAATATTCCTACTTTATCTGTTACACAACAGAGAGGTGTTAAACGTAAGAATATATATACATATTTATATAAATAAATATAACAATGTGTATTTTTTATATATATGGTTTGAATAACTTCACATGTAGGGAAGTAGTTTTCTATTACAACTATCAGTGTGTCACGCTCAAGGGCCATTTATTTAAAATATGTATGAGATGTTTTCAGTGTTTCCATATGCTTCTACTGTGACACATTAGAAATTACTCTATGTCAGTAAGAATGGAGCTCTGGATTGAGCATTTACATTAAAAAAAAAAATTATTTATTTTATAGCAGTGGTTTTATTTTCAGCATTCTGCCAACTGAATAACTTTAATATGTATCAAATAAAGATTCAAGTTAATCAAAAAGCATTTATTTGCCTCTTAAGCCATTTTTTTGAATGCAAAGTATTTTTGGTTGATAATAATTTCTATACATCTACTTACAGGTTTGTCCCTATCTACTGCATATACAACTATATTATTTTTATTAATAGATCAAAACCCGCTCTATCCGTTCAGTTATCTGACCTTCATGGTTCACAGCTCCTAATCAGAACTTCTAGTTGCACAGAAAACTGTTATATATCCTAACACAGTATTGTTTTCTTCTTCTTTGTATCTCAATCTACTTAAAAAATTCACTGCAGCATGATTTTGTTTCATGAATAAATGAATCCTTGATGTAATTCATTTATCAAATGTAAAGACTTGGAACTCTGGGGACAGACTTTTTAGTAAGGCCTGTTGCAACAGGACAAGGGGTGATGGTTTTAAACTAAAGGAAGGTAGATTCTGTCTAGATATAAGGAAAATATTTTTTACAACGAGGGTAGCGAAACCCTGTAACAGGTTGCCCAGAGAGGTGGTAGATGCCCCATCCCTGAAAACTTTGAAGGTCAGGTTGGACAGGGCTCCGACCAACCTGTTCTAGTGCAAAATGTCCCTTCTCATTGCAGAGGGCTTGGACTAGATGACCTAGTAATTTTACCTGACATTGTAGCTGAAGAGAAAATAGGAGAGGACAGAAGCCCCTTTCAACACAAACTATTCTATGATTCTATGAAAATCTTGTTCTCCTGTATGATTTCAGTGAATTATATCTTAGAGAAACAGATGAAAAAGATTAAATACCATGACTCAAGGAAACAGAGTCTCTTGTAAAGAATATAACTATTTTCTTGATTTCTGACAAAAAGGAACATTATCAAGATATAAGAGGTAATTTGGCAATAAGTTGTTTTTTTTTAAAAAAAAAAAAAGAAAAAGAACAACCTTAAGATGAAAAGATAGCAATAAAGGAATTAATGAAGATTATAACAGCTTTTTTTTTTAATTATTTCTTATGGTTAAACTAGCATTTTATCATCCATGTTGTGAAGAAAAATGCTAAACCGATACTATTGTATCTTGAATCATATCCAGAGGACCTATCTTTGAATTTTGCAGCTATGGCTTACAAATTATTAAATAAATCTTCTACATAATTTTTCAGGTAGTAAACTGAGACACCCCATTTTCAATGACATGATGAAGAGATACCCGGATAGAGAAGGTAGTCAGCATATAGCTAGTCAAATATTAAAAAAGGAATTCCGTGGTAGAGTAATGGTCCAAATGGGATAGAACATGACTAATATATCATTCTAAAAATTCAAATCTGTTTAACTAATACTTTTCCCAGAGAAACTGGACTACATACCCACTCAGATTTACTCTTCTACACTGAAGATAAGAATTCAGATTCCTACCAGACTTACCAGTGGAACCTTTTCCACTTTGTAAGCTAAGACCAGTCTTCTATCTCTTTGATGTTTGCTTGAAAACTAAAATTATAAATTACTTGTGTCAATCTGTTCCTGCAAATAACGTCCACTGAATTCAGGGAGACCATCTACTTGCAAACATGGGCCCAAAGCAAGCAAGTCAAAATACAAGCATCTCTGATTTGAAGAAGCAGAGACTCCATTCTGTAAGGATCCAAACAAGGTAAGGCTAAGTAGGTTAGATAGGGTGGCAGGGTGAAGGGCTAAAAATCTAAGTCACCTAAGCAAATTAGCAAGTGATGTAACTTATTTTAATGAGATATGTTCAATAAGATTGTCCTTCCTAAAACTGACATGATATTTCAGCTAGTTGAAATTAGTATTTGTTGAAAACTTTATTTCATATTAAATAATCAGAAAAGAAAGTTATGTTCTTTTCTTATTGTCTCAGATTACAGATGACCTTCACAGCAAAGCTGCATAAAGTCTGTTGTAGTAACATCAGTATGCAAAAATTCATTTCTGTCCTCTCCTATTTTCTCTTCAGCTACAATGTCAAGTAAAATTACAGAATCACAGAATTCTCACGGTGGAAAAGACCTCTAAGATCACTGCATCCAACCATCAACCACTCACTGTTGTACTAGAGCATGTCCTGAAGTGCCTCATCTACATGGTTTTTGAATACCTCCAGGGATAATGACTACATCACCTCCCTGGGCAGCCTGTTCCAGCACCTGACTACTCCTTCAGTAGAGAAATTCTTCCTAATATCTCATCTAAACCTCCCCTGGTGCAAACTTAAGGCCATTTCCTCTAGTCCTGTCATTATCTACTTGAGGCTGCACCCACCTCACTACAGCCTCCTTTCAGGGAGTTGTAGAGAGCGATAAGGTCTCCTCTCAGGCTCCTCTTCTCCAACCTAAACAATCCCAATTCCTTCAGCCTATCCTCATAGGACTTACTCTCCAGCCCCTTCACCAGCTTGGTTGCCCTTCTCTGAACTCACTCCAGCAACCCAATGTCTTTCTTGTGGTGAGGGGCCCAGAACTGGACACAGTACTCATGGTCTGGTCTCACCAGTGCTGAGTACAAGGGCACAATCACTTTCCTTTTCCTGCTGGCCACACTATTTCTGATACAAGCCAGGATGCCATTGGCTTTCTTGGCCACCTGGGCACACTGATGGCTCATATTCAGACAGGTGTCAACCAGTGCTCTCAAGTCCTTTTCTGCCAGACAACTATTAAGCACATAAAACATATAAAACACATTTATCTTCCTAAACATAAGTGTGACACTTCTCTATCCCCAATTCATCAGGAACCTCTCCCAATCCCCACAGTTTCAAGGATGATGGAGAGAGCTGCCTCATAATGACATCTCCCCCATCGGGTCCCATGGACTTGTGTATGTTTGACTAGCTTCATTTGCCCATAATTCTATCCCCTCTATTCCTGAAGGCTCAGGCAACGTCTCTATATCACTCCTAGATCGTACATTCTGGTCATGAGTTTAGGAAACAACAAAGAATGCAACTTGGTTTTTTTCCATAGGGAGTGATAGCCTGGGAAAACTCAGGGGTTCAGGATCAGAGTGTTCATGAAAAGTCATTTTCCTATCTGCCCTTGTTGCATGTTGCACATCATGTGCACATCTTGTGTTGCACTGAACTGCCTGCTTCAGCACTGACTTTAATAGTAGCTTGACTGGATAAGATTATATAATTAGCCAACTCTAGGAATATAGGGTCATATTAGAATAAAAGTACATCTCACTCCAATTTAAATGGTACAAGTAAAATTATTAAAATAAACAAATAAAACCCTTTAAAGTTCACAGCCTTCAAACCATTGATTTTTTACATCCCATTAGAGTACTCAAACACCTATAGTAAAATAAAATAAAATAGAAATATCCATTGTTGACAAAAGTCCCATAGAATACTTGGTCATCTACGATTTCAATACAAAAATGCACTCTAGATAATTTAGATTTTTCATACATCACCCAATTAAATTTCAAACTAGGAACTGTTCTACTCTTATTGGAATAAATTACACTGCCTACCTTTTACCACCCCCACATCTGATTAAAGATCATATCCCCGGAGAACTGTTAAATCATCTTAATGCTTCATTGGGAATTAGTTGTAATACCAACTGAATGTGAACATTTAATTAATTTGATTTTTTCATCTGATGCAGCCATCTTTGCCATGCTATGCTAAGGCATCAACTGATCCTGTTTCACAGTGCATTCTTATCTTCAGTCATACTGCTTAGGTCCACATTTTGCACATCCTGAAGCATACTAATTAGTTATTGCTCTTTCTTCTTAATTAGTACAATCTTCTGTGTCAATAACAACATTACTAACAGTAAAGCCTTGCTTTGAGAAGGAGGTTGGAATAGAGGACCTCCAAAAGCCCTCCTAAGCTAATTTTTGATGTGATTCTCTAAGTTAACATTAACGGAAACCAAAACACTATGCAAACATTACTCACTAATTCCTACTCAGATAAATATAATGCAGTTTTCACTGTATAAGTGCCAGTTGTATCTAGGTAGATAAAAGCAGTAGGTAATGTCAAATCATACGCTGCCCTCTGGGTTACATATGGACCATAAACTTTCCCTGAAGACTAAATACCCCATTTATTAAGTAAATTGCCATAACACTATGTAATATTATTTATATTTTTTTAAAAAACACTATTATTTTGAAGTCCTAATGACACAACGAAGTAGAGGAATAACATTCACAGAGACGGAGGGAGAATTTTAGAAGATATCCTGCCCAATAATAGAAGTACATCAGAAGAAAAAAGAAAACAGAACACCACAACAAAATAAACAGACAAAATAAAAAAGAAGATTAAAAAGAAAGGAAAAAAATAAAAAGGAAAAAAAAAATAAAAAGGTCAGCCTCCAGATTTTGAAAGAAGAAGAAAAAATAATGAAAGAAAAAAGTCAGCTGAAGCTGAGTTCAAAAGATTTTAGTCTCTGGACAAGGTGATTCCTACTGGATTAAAAGTTACTTGCAATACACATCATAAAGACTGTGTAAAGAGACAGTAGTTTTAATACACCTTTTCACATACCAACACTAAAACTTCTGAAAGACATGTCACAAGACAAAAGAAGAAACACAGATGGCCTTTCATAGCCATGTCGGTAAGACATGTTTCTGAAGATAAACCCCAGACCTCTTCCTACTCAGCCCTACTCAAGGCATTGACTCAGGTGCAGAACTACAGAGTAAATGACCTTGGTGGAAATGAGAGGCATCAGTTCTGAAGCTCTGCTGCTTTGCCATATTTATGGCAAGCACTGGAAACTAGGTATGTTTAGGAAGAGGACTGCAGGAAAGGATAACACTGGATACAGTAATGAAGCATTATACTTCACAGAATAGACTGATGATTCACTTACGAACACCTACACATGAAATGCCTTATGGTACATGTGGCTGTCTTCTTCAGTCTTTTTTTTTCATCTATTCTCCAAATGTTCTGGTTTGAGAGAGAACAGAACCAATTCTCTGTTCAGAGATTTTATTTTTCATCTCAGTCTCTTCTAACTGACTCCAATTTCTGAAGTTAATGGCATATTTTTTCAGACAGTGTCTGCTTCTAGCAGTGATAACATCCAATGTTTATAGTTAGCACCAAGAAGTGGTGTGCAGAAAGGCTCTTGCTTATACTTGCTCCTAGAGAAACCAAGGTCACTGTTAAATCTTGTGTCCTACATTGGAGTATTCTAAGTGAAAGGGTCATAATTAAGTAAAAAAAAGTCACACTTGCAGGGAGAAGAGGACAGGACAGGTTACCCAGATCTGACCAGCAAAGTACTCCATTCCACATACATCATACTCAGAATAAAGCTGAGGGATCAAAAGTGTCAATCTCTCTTCTTCAATGGCTGGCATCTGAGGACTCTGCCTGGTCTTCAGCCTTTGATTGATTCAAAGATTTCTGAATCTAGTTTCTGAATTCAGTTCCTGATTCCAGTTCCCATCTCCTGCTGAGTCCAGCCTGGACTGAGGGAGTTTGATATGGGGTTTGTATATATTTGTATATATTTCATTATTTTCTTATTAATATAAATATCTTTTCTTATTATTATTACTGTTCAGGAATTTATTTTCCAACCCATAAGTCTTTCTCTCTCATTCCTCTTCCCTTCCCCTTCTGGGAAGAGAGATGTGTTCATAGAGAGTGTCTATCATTTGTTCAGTGACCAGGTCAGCCTTAACCCGTGACACCAAAAAACAACAGAAACAAAGCATGTTGAGAATGGGTATACGGAGAGACCAGAGAAAGCGATGCAGCCATTTTCTTATTCCATTGTCAAGTTCAAAAACACTCTCATTTGCAGAGTCAGGGGCAGGGCACAAACAGGCTAGGAACTAACCGCATTGCAAATCACTTCAGCTATAGGGAACTCCCTGAAAATTCCTAAACAGGGCAATGCATGCATTATTTTCCTGTTTAGGTGCGTATCTGGATTTATAAACCACTCTGAAATTATCTCCAAGTAAACCAATATGGTATTATGTCTCCGAGAAAAGCAGCATTTCAGGATATCAGAGGAAAGCAAAACTACATATTAATATCCCAATCAACTAATAATAATTGTATATACTTCCTAGAACAGGGATTCCAGAGTGCCTCCTTTGACCCATATACAAACTGAATACTGAAGTAAATTTTGTAATTATAATATTTACCTGTTATCTCAGCCATATTTATGATGAAAGGTTCAATCGGTCATTTATTTCATCTGATATACAAGTGTGCAATAAATCAGCAGAACTACAGAGGATTCATCTATCAGCACACTGTCTTTCTTTTTTTTTTAACTTCTTGAAAACACGCCTCAAAGATATTAATGATTTAGCTATCTTGAGTCTAAATATTAAATCTTATTAAAATATCATAAGCGCTCCATTCCAGGATTCTTGATATGATTAGCAATTTTCAAAGTCTATGTCCACCTTCATTCAATCATATAGAAATATCAGATTCAGTCATTCATTTTGTTTTGTACCACGTAAAAAACCTCAATGTGACCCACACATTCCAAATTGACATGTCAAAACACTTGTACAACATTGCTATCTGTAATCCGGCAATAAAGCGCACTCTAAAAATCACTACTTCAAATGCTATAAACATTCTACAACAAGTTCAGCTTTTTGGAGTTGCTTTTATTTACCAATAAACAATTACATTACATTCACTGAAACTGTTATCACTCATGCATTTTATATTAGTAGGAAATATCCTGAAGGAAGAAATTTTCCATTAAACTGATGAATCACTAGCTTTAGGGCTGAATTCTGATCTTTGATGTGGCATAAACTTAGTCTCCATGGGGAGATTTCAAGCATTGCTCTTTTGTGTAAATTTGCCTTCAAGGTAGGATTCTCCGCATTAAGAACAACCTCGTCTTTTTTAGGACACTGACAACTACAGTTATCACTCTTGCCATTATTATTTCATAACTCTGTTTCACAGGTAGGAGATAGCTTTGGGGCAGTCATATATTTCATTATCATGTATTTTTCATTTCAGCTTCAAATGTATATTAATTTGTAAGAAGAGAAGACTTGCACAAATTTGAATAAAAGAATATAAACCTGACTCCTACTTTTTAACTGGAATAGTACATTTAAAAAGAAAATAAAAAAAAAAAAAAAGAAACTAAATGAGAAAGAAAAATAAAACAAAACAAAACCAAGAAACCCTGCTCCCTGCGGCAATAGATGATTATAATTTCAATAGGTAGCTCAAAGGAATGTCTTTTCTCTCTATGGGTTGCACTCAGGCTTATGTATAATGCCTTGAAATGGGAAGACCTGACATGTTTCCCAGTGATACTTGGTAAAAGGCACTCATTCCTCAGTGAACAATGCAAAAAATCTTGATACTGAAGCACACAATGTCAATCATACCATCACTATCAGTTCCAATGCTCATTTTCAAAAGAATGGATCGAAATCATAGTTAGACATTGGATTCCAGATGTGAGAAAGGAAAGTGCACAGCAAAAAAACTCCAAAAAACAGAGTATGCATTTTCCTAAAAGAGCTGGAAGTCAAGGTACCATGAAATTACTAGAAATAAGAACACTAAGTCCTCTTATATAAAAAGGATGAACAACAAATGTAAGACCAAAGAACATAAAAATATGGTTTTCCTTCTTACTCCTCCTCTGCATATGCTAAAGATAAGATGCTTTGTGCTATCTTACAACAGGATTTTTCTACACCTTCATTACAGCAAGAAGTGTGTATTTTAACCATAAACATTATTTTTGTTATACACTGCAGTGAGATATAACTCCCAAAAGTGTAATTTATATGTTATGTTAAAAACCAAATCAAACGAACAAAAATCCACCAAAACAAAAAAACCACACACAAAAAAACCCCAACCAACCAAAAGAAGAGATAAAATATGGATCTAACTTTTTAAGACAGTTATTTTTCAAATATATTAACTCAAACGAAATTTTACAAATATAGATACCAAAGTAAATATGTTCTATGATATCTAGAACATATCTGCAATATCTTGGCCTATGGAAAAACCCTAAGAGATTCAGAAGCAAAAAAAAAAAGAATATAAAAATAATTGCCAACTTACACACAGGGAGAAAAACAATATAAATAATCCCTAAAGAGACCTGCTAGGAGTACTGGGGTACTTGTTGGTGCCTTCTTGAGTGCAGGTATGTAAAAAAACATAGTTATTGTCATGTTATCTAAATACATTTTTCTATCTGTACCGAATACACTTTTCCACTTACCATAAGTGAGAATAGCTGTCTTCTACAGCCCAGCACTTAGACTCATTCTAAATGATTTGAGACAAATTTCCACTGGAAATGCCTATCCTTCACTGTCTATGAAATGCTGAAAAATTAGTTGCTTAAGCAATTTTTAATTAATTAAGAAATTTTTGCCTTCTGGCTAACATGTAATAAGTAAAGCAAACCTTGCCTCAGCTTTCTATATGCCGTCAGGGCAAGTCTTTAAATTCAGTCTCACTCTTCAGTCCAGCAATAGGCAGTTGTTAGACTTGCAGAAATCTGTCATCACCCAATGGAAAAGTCTCTTTATACCTTTGAGTCCTCCATCTGCCCTGTTCTAGCTCCAGACCCTTCTCCCACCTCCTCAGGTGCCCACTCAAGGGCTCTATCTGACTCAACATGCAGCTCCTGGGACAGTGGCTTACAGAGAAAACCCTTCTTGTCTGCTGCCAAGATACAAAATATATACAATACTATACTTGTTTGTTCAATAAATGAAATAATTCTGCCATTTTTGAATGTATGTTATGAGGAGAAAATCCAGAAAATTCCTGAATTCTGCTGGCAGGAGAAAAAAAATTCAACATTTCTTTGATAAAATCTAGAGGGTTCAAACTCTAGGGTTTCACATATATCTGGGCTAGTTCATCATCAGACTTCTTTTTACTAAGTTAATCATAGCGGCAAATCAAAACAAATTTTGCAAGGGTTGATAGCATAAATTAGTAGAAAAGAAATTACTTGTGTAAGGGTATAAGCAGAGACTCAATAAAGTTCCAGTGCCACCATCAGCCTGCCTCTAAAGCTCAGTGTCTCTTCTTGGGAAGAAACAAAAATACAAGGAGCGTGCCTCTTAGATGATCATTCTGTTCTATGCTTACTTCTGCTTAATATTTACTTTGTCAATATAGTCATATTTACAAAAAAAAAAAAGTAAAAAAATAGTTTGGGAGGTGAAAATTATTTTCTTCTCTAAAAAGTGTGGGATGTGTACTTTCGAAAGGAAGTGTTTTCTCAGTTCTCCATTTTAAACTGGGAGATGGGTTCAGTGAATGGAAAGAGAACAGGTTATCGTTTACCCACATTTCCCAGTGATGATCAGGGTGTTTTAAAAAACACTCACAAAAGAGAAAGGAAAAGATTATTAGAATCAATTCCTATGTTCTCCATCTTATGCATCCCAGCTTATATGCCTAGAATTGTAATATGTTAAAAAGTAATAGGGAATTTCTTAAAATATTGTTTACATTCATACCTAATCATCCTTTCTTTGTTTTACAACAATTTTTGACTTGATCTAGATGTATATTTTTTCAGCATTATTATTTAAAAAAAAGACTTAACAGATGTATTTATGCTGCAGTTTTAAACTCAAAGTTAATGTTTTACATATTACTTCAGAATAAGAAGACATCACTGAATTAGGAATACTGCCTAAAGCAGGTGGCAAGGACACCTTATCAGTTGTGAAAGATTCCTCCCTGCAAGTTTTATAAAGTAATAAAACTCTGGGGTTTTTCATATTTAAAACAGGCATAGGCATGCTTCAGATTGCTTCTCTGTAGTGAAACCCACACATTGACCCTCGTCACAGAGTGAATACACATTTTGTGCAGGAACTTACTTCCCAAATATAATCTAATTCTAGAGCCTTCATGTTAATACAGCAAAATAAAAGTGCTATTACCACTTAATATATGATCAATAACTACACAAGAAGTACTGCTCTGTTAGTTATGACTGCAATCCAACATGGGACTGCATGAAGGAAATCTCTAATAAATCACTGGTGCTAACTAGGGACACGAATCTTGCCAGGAGATGCAACTGTTTGCTCCCAGTTAAAGCCTAATGAGTAAGACCTACAGAGGAGCTAAAAACTTCCAGTGAGGTGTGGCTGGTTTCATGTTAATTAAACATTTGTTCACTTATTTGTAATATTTAATTCTGTCAATTAAGTCACTGAAAAATTTCAGTCTTCCTTTCCTTAGGCTGTTGTAGCTTGTGCAGAAAGGAGTTTACAAAAATATGACAAGAAATTACATGAGAAAAAGGTAGATAAGGAGCAAGATGCAAAGAGGAGATGAGAAAAACACTAAGGAAGAAATCAATGAAGAATGAAAATGAAGCAGTTGAGTAATACAGTGCATAGTGGAGAGATGGATTACCTGAACACATGGAAACAGAAAAAATAGATCTAGAAAGAATCTATAAAGATATGGAATCACTAGAAATAAAATGGAGACCAGTACAAAAATGAGGACAGAACTGAACTGTGAAACAAAGATGACTAACAATAGGAGCTACAAAGGACAAGAAGACAAAACAGACAAAGCAGTATTAAAACTTATGGGAAAAGGCATCTTAATGTGGTACCACTCAGTTGTCCAATAAAACCACTGCAGCATTTGTCCAACTACAACACCAGCAGTTGACACCTGCAAATTAAAGTGCACAACACAGACTGCAATCTGTCAGACTGAAAGGGTTCTAGGGAATAGGACTGCAGATGAAAACCTGAGAGACCTGTATTAAATTACAAGTTTGGCCATTATCTTCCTATGAGATATGAAAAATGGGACTGTAATACCTCCTACCTTGTTGTGAGAATAAAACTCATTAATTAATGTGAAGTGCTCACACATTACATACAGTGCTGTGAGGGAAATAAGCAAGTAGAACCTAATTGCTGTTGTGGGAGAAAGAGTATAAAAGGTACATTACTGATTGATAGACTAAGGGGTTACAAATTGATTGTTTTATCTGTGAGGCTAAGAAACTCAAAGGCCAAAGAATGATTAGTCTTCATGTGCTTTTTTCTTGTTATAAGTCCAAGCAAATACAGTCATTAGGTTCAAAAAGCCCAATCAAGACAGCAGATGAAAAATGAGAGAGAAGGTTCTCCCAAATGCGGTACAAAAACAGGAAGAGGGAAAGCAAACTATAATGCAACACAATAACATACACCAGAAGAAAAAAAAAAAAAAGGAATTTAAGTGAGAGGATTGCTCTGCTGATAAAGCTAAAATTTTATAAGGATGAGTGGAGACAAATAAAAATGGGCAGGCAATATGTGTGAGATTAATTTCTTCAAATTCTTCAATATCTAAAAGTTAAATCTGAAAAAGTCTGTTATTGGAATCTTGTCAACAGAGATAATCATGCATCTAGAAGTGATTCAGCCGACCCTAGATACCTATGTCAGAATAAACTGAACAGCTCTTTAGAGATATCCACAGTGGCATATTTAGATACCTGATTTTAATAAATACATTTCTGCTATTGATTATTCCTATTTGTAATAAAGGAGAAGTAGAATATCATGTCCTGTGATTAAATGAAGGCTCATAGCATGGAAAATAAAAAATACAAACTTGTTAGAGACAGGAAAGAAGGGCTGACAAAAGCAGCTTTACTAGCCAGTGCTTCAAAGATGATTTTATTAAAACCTCTCAATATCGAGGGGGGGGGGAAGAAAAAGCCACCTAAGACCTCTCAAGCATTTTTTAAGACATGAACAAGAGAAGACTCTGTGATGTTGAGACCTGGATGCAGATTTTCTCAAAAACATTAAGTGTTGCATCACTGACCTTACTGTTCTTCTTTCAAGTTAGATTAGTGATCACAATGACAGCATAGGCACAAATACAGCTATTTTCATATTCAACGTGTTTTATCAAAAAGTATTTAACTGATTTTTACCAACTTAATGAGATGCAATTCATCAGTAAACATATCCACAACTTCCTACTCCCAGGAAAGTTCTACAATCAGAATACAAATTTTTCTTGGATTACTAATCTGCATTTATTTAAACAGCCTCAACTTTACTGATGAATGAAAAAAATTCCTTCATTTTAAATTTTTCAAGAAATATTTGCATATAGATTCTAACAATAAAAATCTCAAGATGCATGGAAGATAGTTTTCTAGGAAGTGCATGTTAGTAATTCCTGAAATACTAGGCCTTTTAAAGGGATGCAAATTTTCATGTATAATTTACACATCTAAAATAATTGTTCTTTTATCTATAATATAAATGTGGTTTATTTTCTTTATTAAGAATGAATACTGATATTGCAGCTGAAGTATGATAATGTTTAGCATCATTATGAAACATGCATCTTTTCTTAATAACAAAAATAAGAGAATCATAGAACAATTTAAGTTGGAAAAAACCTTTAAGATCATTGGGTGTAACCCAGCATGTTAACCCAGCACTGCCAGGTCACCAATAAACCATGTCCTGAAGCACCACTATGTCCAGGGATGGTGACTAACACTTCTAGGCAGCCTGTTCCTGTGCTTCACACCCCTTTCGATGAAGAAATTTTGCCTAATATCCAATCTAAACCTCCTCTGGAGCCACTTGAGGCCATTTCCTCTCATCATATCACTTCTCACTTGAGAAAAGAGACTGACATGAACCTTACTACAACCTCTTTTCCCATAGTTGTAGAGAGCAATAAGGTTTCCCCTGAGCCTCTGTTTGTCCAAACTAAATAACTGCATCTCTCTCAGCTGCTCCTCATAGGACTTATTCTCTAGATCCTTCACCAGCTTCATCACCCATCTTTGGATGTGAAGAAGCAGTTCTCATGGATGTTTCTCTGTTATAAACAACTCCAGACCTTAGCACAAATACTGAACAAATGAGATATCAGTGGCTGAGATATCTCTGACCAGCCTCTCTTTTCATGGTGTACTTAGAACTTATGGGGAACTTTTTAATGGTATGTCATTAAGACAAAATAGACAGAAAACACACTGTCTCAAAAAAACACCAGAGCTTGTAAACACTATACTTTCTTGATATTTTTTCCCTTCACACTGTTTTCTAAACCTAGAACTAAATAAAGAGGTTAAAAGCAAAACAAAACAAACAAACTCCTTTTTTCCTTTTCCCTTTTTGACTTTTTGATTTAAGAATTGTTAGGAAGGAAAGAAAAATACTTCAACACATATAGCCCTATAAACATACCAGAAAATCAAACACAACCGCAGTCTAAAAGTTATATTTTTGTATTTTACGCAGTCCATACAGGACAGACCTGCAAAATACTCCAGGCCACTAAAATGAAATTCCTAGGACTTAATTTTTTTAACTGTGATTCAAAATATTTCAAAATAGTAACTTAAGCTGATGCCATCTTTTGATGTTGCTGAACTCACGTTACAGTACTGTTTCTTGACAGATTGGCCCTAACTCACAAGGAACTATTCTTAACTTGACAATAAAGGTTATTCATTCAAAGAGTTTAAAAAGACATTAGAAGAAATAAAAATGAAACAGGACTACAAATCTGACACATGGTGGAATTTTTACCCAGTGCATTTAGTGGCAATTGAGACAAATATCTTTCAAATTTAGGTTATATTTAATTACTTTTACTTAAAGCATACAAATTTTAAAACTCAAGACAGTAGACTGTTATGTCTGAATTCCAGTACTTGTAACTCTATATAAGCATATCAAACAGTTCTGCTTGACATGATCTATGTACCTTCTTTAATTGCCTAACAGCAGAAGCATCAATTACAATAGTGATGTCATCAATCTCTAAAGAATACTTGATTAAAAAGTGCAAATGAAGCATGCTGGCAATTCTGATTAATACATTTACAACATTTTTTCTCTGGTTTTATAAATCAAATCTATAATGAATACAAGCAGTTGTATTATTTCTAGTGAAGGTGAGGACAACCTGTCTTCTCCCCAGAAGACAGTAAGATTTTTAATGGTTAAAGCCAGAGAGGAAACTCAAAACCACTTAAAACCAATTGAAATATGAGTTTTAGTAGAACCAGGAATCTAAATCTTGAGACTGGGTTTTCAATTTTCCTGAAGTTTATTTTACAGTCATATGAGTGACCACAAAGTGCATGAAAATAGTTACTCAGTAATATTTTAAATCTGCTCTCCTCTCATGTAAAAAATTCTTTAAAAGAATTCAGAAAAAGATAATATGAGACTGGAAAATAAGGCCAGAAAATGTTTCTTTCAGAGTAAAAGGAAATTATTTACACTTATCATTTTGATTCTCCAGTCCTGTAATTATGATTTTATTACATTTCAAGAAGTGAATGATACCGCTGTCAGAATCGTTTTTCTCCCAGCACATTCCCTGCCTGATCAGTAACTCAGACTGTATGAGGGAAGACAGACTTTGAGAATTACAACATAAAAGATTATCTGGCTCATGAGGGACCTTTTGAAGACATTTCTAAGTTTCTTGGGTTTCCTGCTTCTGCAAAATATTTAAATGCTAGTCTTTCATTAATATTTTCAGACCCTTAATTTTCTGAAGCCAGTGAAACAAAAAGAAACTTTACTTACATCATTCTGATCATCTTTTGCATTGTAATATATTATATCATTATTCTGTAAGAGAAAGAAAAGTAATTGTTAATTTGAAAGTAAAGAATAAAGTTGACTTGCAATAATATGTACTAAATTACATTTTATAACAAACTTGCATTTTTTCATGTATTCTCTTTGAAACATGACAGAATCAGACCTTTGCTTGCTATCTATCTCATGTAATGTTTCTCATGCACAGGTTTGACTTCATTCATTTAATGCTTCTTCCCTGGTAAGGGACCTAAGTCACTCAAAAAGCCAGCTACAAGAGTACAGGCAATGCTGGAGAAAATCCAGAGCTCATAAAATACTTCTGGAAGCTGTTTCTTTTACAGACATATAACTCTCTCACTATGCAATTATGTGATTTATACACCATGACATCTAGCAGGCAATAGATACAATGACACATTGGCATTGCTAAGTGGTTAAGTATTTGTTGTACACATTCGTTGTTTTATTCATCTCCCACAGTGAAAATAAAATCAGAAAATACATCACAGGAGAGTCTGGCTGTTGTAGTATAGAGTGGATCCTGACAGCTCTGTGGAAATGTACCATGTAATTCAAGCAAAGCAATGAAGGAGAAGATTACTAGTTTCCATTACAAAACCAGTCAGCAGCTTCACTCAGTGTAACATCTAGAGCAGTTTGAAAACTGGGGTTTTTCCTATGGAATGTGATTTTGTCTTCTCTTGAAATATTTCTGAATCATTTAAAAGTCTTAAAGATTTAAGTTCACTGTAATAGCTTTCCACTAGATAGAATTGCTGTAATGGTCCTACACTTTTTTGAATGAAAGCAAGTAATTGTTACATGCACTTCTGTACGATAAAGACACATATATATACATAGAATTTTTCAAGTCCCTTTGCAGATTATTAATAAATGAGAAGTTACAATCACAATTATTACTTGCTCTAAAAAAGCACCATGACATGTACTACCAGGTAATGCAATTCATTTTTATAGACAGTCATTTTCCTCACTTCATAAATAATGACATTGTTCATTTTCCTTTGTGACCTTTTTGAGACAAACATGAAATATATTAGAGATGAGCTAAATGCCATGTTGAGGTAAATGCTATTAACATGAACTGTTTCCTTTTCCCTCAAAATGCACTCTTCCACTTTTCCATCAAAGCACTGTTCTATCTGCAGGTCAGTTGGTTTTGTATTAGTATTTGGGTAACTCAGACAGACCTCAGTGTTATAGACACAAGAGAAAATTCCTTTTATCATTAAAGAACAAAGCTAATTGCTTATTCACTGATTGTTGTAAAGAAAAGACCATGCAATGCTTGTTGAAGCCTTAAGTTGGAAGATGCAAAAGCTTACCCAACCAGCATACCTTGTCCTAGAATCATTTCATGCATAGAATTTTTAACACTGTCCTCTGAACAGGAAATTCTGTTTATCTACTTAATCAAAATGATTCTTTATAGTCACAATTATATTTTTCTCTGTCATTTATATATTTTTATTTGTTTAAGTTCATCAAAGCACGTATGGCATTGCTTTCTATTTCTACTGGACTGAACAGTACTAAACATTATTTTTTAAATCACCTACTAAATAGTTATGTTTCAGAAACAGGATACATTTATGAGTTAATTAAAATATCCCCACCACCACCCCCCTAAACAAATTAGATATTTTGTTAGGCTTTGCGTAGCTTGTAGTTCATTACCCTGCCTTGAGATATTACCTATATAATGCATACACTAACACTGACATTAGTCATATCTCACTGCTCTGAAGATAGAAAATGTGTGATACACAGTCCTACGCTGAATTCTGTACAGTTCACAAATTAGATTCATGGATCAGTTAGATCTTTAGAGGACAGTTTTTCATAATTTAACCACTTATAGCAGACAAGAACAAAGTGCTTTGTTGCTGGTTCTCATGCAAGTAGTTTAGTTATTTATTAAACTTCTTGACACAAAGAATTTGAATCTTTCCACTGTTACACATTTCTGCCACGAGGTAACACTGCACATTTATTCAACAAACCCAAGAAACAATATAAATATCCTAGATACTTATTTTTGTTCTTTATCTAATAATGTTATGAGAGACAGGAGGAAACATTCACTGTTACTTCCATTCATGAATGAATGGATCTACTAAGACAGCCCTGAAGCTGAATTTATGGAAGAATGACTTCAGGAGGCCATATGCATAAATTAGAAAATTTAGCATAGCATGAATACACAAGTTTACATAATTTATGCAGTTGAAAAGGTGAAGGGTAGTTTTCACTTTAATTCTCCTTTCAAAGCCAATAGTTTCAGTACCTTACTAGGATATGTAAGACATAATTATTTTAAGGACTAGGTCATAAAAATTTTATTTGTGACTCTTACTATTTTCTTCTATCCTAATAATCTTTTTTCTTCCATACTTCGACTGATATTATTACCTGCTGAAGTTAGATTGCTCCATTGTCTTTATATTACTTTACATTTCAATAGTACTTTGTTTCCCAGTACTGTGTATAAAACAATTCCAATGGGAAATGCTACATATTGGGTAGTATTAATGACTTCCTAAATTTGAGCACACAGAATACAAAATTTCTAGTCTCTATGATCTCTGTGCCTAGAGATTTGAAGAAACACACAGATTCATCAAATAGATGGGAAAATATAATCTTTCAGAACATCTGCAGATGAAATTTTGTTTCACACTAACACTAATCTACACTTGCATTTTGATTCTCTACAGAGCAAGTTTACAGTTTATTGCTTCGACTAGTTAAATGCTCAATATCAACTCAGGATTACGTGAATGGAGCTGCAGTTGGTTTGTGATCACATGTAACAATACTTTTTTTCAATGAAACTTTTGCAAGAACAACACAAAGTGTTTACATTACAAGAAGGCATATCTGACTGTACAGATAATAACATATAGTAATTGTAATAATATATCTATGTCTTTTTGTTGGTAAAAGCTATACATCCTCCTTTAGAGAATGACAAAGATGAAAGCTCCTTGTTCTTACTGTCATGTAGGAAAACCTGCTCTGTAAATCCTGTGATAGAATTCAAAGGACTGTCCATGAAATATGGACCCCATCAAATGGTCAAACCTGTTTTTCAGTGGAAATGTTGTATATGTGATTTTCGAAGTGTCTGCTTTCCCACAAGAGATCTTTGCATTTCATTCAGGAAAGAAAAAAACACACCAGAAAACAAACCCAACTCAAACAAAACAAAACAACAAACAAAGCAACCAGAACTTTTAAGATTTTCAACAAATATCCAGTATTATCTATTCAGAAATGTAACGTTCACTGAAGTTGTAATTACAATTAATTATCAAGTCTGTATGTGAGGCTTCCTGGAGACCCTATATAGCCTAGATTCTGTGATGTATGCCAGAATGGTGTTAGGTATGCAGGGAAAATTGAAGGCCTGAATTGAATTCTAGAACTTCTTTGTGAGACACTATAATGAACTACTTGAAAATAAATAAGTTATTAAAAAAAAAAAAAAAAAGGGAGGAGGGGAAAACAGTTTTTTGCAGCTTTTCATATAGTAAGAAATCAATGTAATATGTTGATTTAGATGGACATCACAGTTACCCCTTTTTCCTAAAAACTAGAAGTTCCAAAACAATTGTAAATAAAATGTGGAAGCAGAAATAACATTTTTCATTCACTGATTTTATAATGAACTCTCTCAGAAAAGAAAACAGAAGAGTTTTTGTTAAACATCTCCATACTTTAAACATTTTCTTAAATGAACCTCTGGAGGTAAGCCTAAAATTAGTGTAAAAGATTATATTGCAAACATGTATGACTGCATAATTATTAGTGTATGTTTTAAAATCTGAAATAAAGCCCAAATATGGGTATTTGACTTTTGTTGTAAAACAACATACTCCTCACACCTTCTGAGTATTTTATACAGAATATGCTAAAGCAGCCAAAAAGAGGCAACTTCTAAAAGCTCCTTTATATTGCAGTTAACCTGCTAGTAGTGATACATACAAGGATTATTTTGTTCTGCAGATAATGAGGTAGAGTAAGATATCAAAAATAGAGAAAAAGGAAACCATATTACAAACTCATGTCTTATTTGACTGTTCATCTTAAAAATAAGTTCTGCAAATTACAGACACAAATTTGGAGAACATTTTAAAACCATATTAATCCCACTCACTTTGAAAAGACATAGAACAGTAGGGAAAGAACCATCATGAGTCATTTCTCAGCATGTAGCAATAGAAATACTAATAACACTGGCTCTTTTCATCTTTCATCGATGTGCCAGATTCCAGTAAATGCCTACAAATGCTAAAAAAGTATTTCATTAAGTGTTGCTAAAATCCATCCGTTTTAATTTTAAAGAACATTTTCTTGTATCCTTTTGGATAAAGATGTGCATTAAAAAAAAGTTCACTCTAATATCTTTAGGTTAATTAAGATTTAAACTCAACTTAATAAATCCTATGACAAATAAGCCAGATAGTTTTAGTTTAATCCCTTATGTAGTCTGACATGCAGTTTAAGGCACAATTAAACTTTTCAGAAAAGAAAGCTAAATATGCCCTACCACATATAAAAACTGACATCTATTTCTAAAGGTATTTCTCAATACTTTTAGGGAATAATAGACTGCAAATAGGGAAAAAATGAAGAAATCCAAAGTACTACAACCTCTTCTGTTATAGCTTTTTAATTTTACAGAAGTGAGAAGGCACAGCTATAATAAGAGGATTGCGAGCCAATAATTTGTTTTTTCTCTCCAGTACCCATGAGCAGAAATACTGATTCACGTCCTGTCTTTCAAGTGAACACAAAGTCAGGCAATTTATTAAATTAGTTGCAATTACTGTGTCTGAACATAGGCTGCAAGAAATGCGTTAGAAAGTGAATTTAAAATAGGATACTGCAACAGGACTTAGAAACAAGATCTTTAAAAATCAAACTATTTTTAATTAAATAATGACAGATATCAAGCAGTTCATTAATATCCCAGTCTAGAAATATTTCCCCATATTACCGAGAGTGTGGGCAAATGAATCACTGGGCTTTGACATTTTCCCCCCCAATACAATTTAAAGAACAACTTTCTCAGAATATTATATTTCATACGCTAATTAAAAACTTCCAGGTCTACAATATAATTTATGATAAGCCTTTTCTTTGGATTTGTGTAAAGGGTTTTTCTCAAGATTCTACTGAGACTAATAATTAGAATGAAAAGATGAAGGTGAAGATTACAGGAAATAATGTAAAGGAGGTGCTGCATTCTCTTTGTCATAGAATACACTTACTTTTAGAAGATGAGAAAGACCAACTCATTCAGCATTAATATCCAGATTATTCCTTCACTGAAATTATCAACCTGGAAACCTTTGAATTTAGTCAATTTTCATGACGTAGTCACTTGTCCATTCACAGATATGTCAGAATGACAAAAAAATCCCAAACAAACAAACAAAAAAAACCCTAACTTATTAGTTACCTGCATGCTAGGCAGGGGAACTAAAACATGCATTAGTCATATAAACAGATAATTTATCAGAGTAATGTACAGATAAATTCCAACTAAAGATACAGTATATGAAAAATGCACTTTCAAGGCCTCGACCTCAGTTCTCAGGGATTTTCAGCTGAACCTAGATCCAAATAATGCTGTACTGATTGTTGACAAAATTTAGTCATCTGAGATAAAAGCTGAGATGATGAAAAAGTTCCTTGAAGTCTAAACTTGGAAGAATCTAAAACTCTGGAAGTACATGAGTTTCCAAAATTAATATTCTATAGGTTCCTCTGTAGTCTATTTCTATACAGACCTTTGAGGAACCTCACGCTTCACATCTTTGAGAATTTTGGACTCTACTTTGCACCTTCAGAGTCAGAACCCCTAAACTGAAGGCTTTCATTCCTGTAGCTTGAGGTTCTTCTTATCACCAAATAAATAATTCTTTTCAATATGTAATAATCAATGTCAGTCAAGTATCTTAGATCAATTAAGTCATACTTAGCAAATGGAATGGAAACTTGCTCCGTTCTCGCCTGTTCTTCCCTTCTCCTTCCTTTCTCCTGACCATTCGAACAGTACAGTTACAAGGCTTTCTTATTTAGAAAAATTATTATGAACATTATTCTGTATGCTAAATTCTCTATTAGAGCATACCATATAGCAAATCTAACAACTTTTGTCTCCTCACTTTAACTGATGGTATATTTTATGTAATACATTTAATGAGAATGGTCCAGCTAAAACTCAGAAACTTATACACTGAAAATGAAACAAAACAAAAAAAAAAAAAAAAAGAAAAAAATCAAACCTGAAATTGTTGTAAGAAATACATTAAGATAGAATGTATTTTAAAAATGCAAGACCTAGTTAAATGCATATCCTACATACACTAGACACAGCCAAGAGATCAGTTATTTTACCAAGTCATTATATTTTTGATGGCTTAAGACAGCAGAATATGAAAATACTTGTAACAGTAAATATGTTTCACAAGTAGGAGATCATATATTATGCTATTACAGCTTCTGAATAATTACAGCTTACAGGAACATCATGACCTTGCCTTGATCAAAAGCCAAGTACAACAAGCCATAGTCAAGGACACAAGGCAGAGCATAGTGAGCTATGGCACACATGGCAGCACAAATGAGTGAGTCTAATGAGCCTTGGTACAGGCTGTATATCAGTGAACAAGAGAACACTTCAGATGATGGAAAAACATGATATCTACATGGACTGATTTGACTGACATACTGAGACACCTATCTATAAAACCCCCAGTAAAAGAGATTGTAGGGAAACATTGCCAAGTGGATGTTTGACATACTGTGAAAGCCAAGAATAAATGTGGAGCCAGCCCACATCCATGCCAAGCCACTGCCCAGAGCCCAGAACTGAGACTGTCCAGAGAAAGTGTCCCCCATACCCCAAGTTGAGCTCTGCCAGCTCACTGGCACCATGATCAGGGCAGGTCTCAGATAACTTTGTATACAAGGGGTGTGTGGGCAAAGATTACACTGTCCATCCATCACTTGGTCCATTTAATACATGACATTCACAGTGGCATGTTGTCATGCATTCCTTTCATCACCATGACAATATCCAACTAGATGCTGGTTTTAACCACGTTTGATTTAATGTGTCTTATGCAAATTATAATTAGCAAATACGACTAAGAAGTTTTTTATATTATGTACAAAGCTCAGGAGAAAACCCTGCTATATTTACAGGGTAAAATAAGTAAGGTTTTTTCATTTTGTTTTATATTTCATTTTATATTTGATATTTTATACTTTATTTTTCATTTTATTTCATTATTTCCCCCCAGTGTCCATATTACGCTACATTATACATTGACTTAGAATAAAGACAAGTAGTGAAGAGTGTTAAGGATACATGGACAGCCTCAAAAAGAAGCAAAAAATATACGAGAAAGAGTATTCTTGTCTTCAAATCTCTAGAAATAGTCATAGAAACTGTAAATATGAAAAACTTTTCCATGTCAAACAAAATGCCCCAATTTCAGATAATTTTCATCATAAGAATTTTATCAGAAACTGCCATTGGACTACTTAAGCTGTCAGGATGATACTTAACTTCCTGAAAAAAAATTAAGAATATGTGTTAAGTACTAACTGCAATTTGATTGTAGAATTAAAAGACAAAAGTGGTTGAATGTCTCAGGTTAAATGTACTACAGCCCACAATGTGATAAGAAGTGCATGTCAGACAAACAAACGCCTGAGTCAGAATCTACAGAGTTGTTTCTTCTTCTGAAACAATGACATACTCTATGAATAATTTCTGCATAAAGACATCCTATAGCCCAAAGGCTTTCAATCAGAGGGCAAGCTCTGTAGGACATGAAGATAATTGGCACTATAACAATGGAATTTTGTCAATTCACCTACTGGTAAGGATAGTCTTTCTTCAGCAATTGTTTTTAAATTTGGGGATTTTTTTTGGCTGGTTGTTTTTTGGTTGGATGGTTGGGGTTTTTTTTTTAGGGTTTTTTTGGTTTTTTTAGTGTAATTGGTGGACTAAACAAATCAAATGTGACAGCCAATTAGTTGGTTTGGGGTTTTTTTGTTTGCTTTTTGTGTGTGTTTTGTTGTTGTTGGTTTTGTTTGGGTTGTTTTTTTTTTTATTGCTAAATATCAAAGGACAAATACTTCATTCAGGACTGAAGATTTAGTGACTGAAGATTTAATGATGAAAAATCACATGGGTATTAGTCTCTGGTATGGTTGATTATATCACAGAATGACTGTTGTTTTAGTCAAACTGAAAATTTCTCTTCAAGGATAACACTTTGATCTGCAGTAAAACCACAAGCTATCTGTCCACAGCTGGCTATGCAACCTTTTATCTTCTGTTACTTTCATGTTAAACTGAAACACAGACACAACAGACACCAACGGTAACAGGCTGCAGAACAGAATCATACTGCAACTAAACCTAAACATCTTAGACAATAAACATTTCCATAAAGAATTGTTTTGCTCACTTTTTTAGAGAAGACACCAGTTTAGTGAGGTAAACACCACAGGTCTATAATAATTTGTGAAGAAGGATCAGGGCATCCATTGGCAGAAGGACTTAAGCTTCAAAGCTAATACATTTTATACCGATTTATTTATGTTCAAAAGATAAAAGTGGGGAAAGTTGCCTGTATTGAACAGATGGACAAATCTGTCATTTCTGAAAACTGAATTTCCCCTGCAGACTTTAATGGGAGAGGAGAAACAGGCTTTGTATTTGGAAAGACTGCTGTTTTTCTGGCAGTCTCTGATCTATTTGTGTGTTTCAATTAGTTTTAGAAACATTATGCATTATTTGCTTACTTCCATCCTATGTGTACCCAGTAGTGAAACTACCAGCCAGAAGCTCCACATGTAAGGTAACACTATGGAGAAAACTTCTTGGGATAGGAAGTTATTTCCACCTTTGAAAGGGAATATTCAGCAAAACATCTCAAAAATAAGGCTATAGGCATTAACAAAATTTCAACTCCAAATCTCTGTGCTGAGGATTCAACTAACCAGTGGCAGGATCACTGACACAGCCCATGTAAGTAGTAACCAGTGGGGTAAGATGAGAAGCTCTTGTTCTTATATCATCCCCATTATTTTTAAGTTGAATACTTGATTGTCTAGTTCTGCAGCCACTTGAAAACAGTGTTGAAATGGCTTTAATCTCCTTTACTAATTGTTTTTTAATTTATTGTTTTGCAATTTTCAACATTGAGGATTTTTTTTTTATTTATTTTTTTTAAGATGGATATGATATAGAGGCGGTGTAGCAAATACCATCAACTTTGCATACAACTTGATTCAGCCCACATTATGTCCCAAAGACTTTTTCAAATAATTTTATTTCAATCTGAGCCAAAACTCATCGAAGTCAACAAAACATATTCTGGAACAAACCCAGTATGGACAGATGTTTCATGTTATGAATAGAAAGTCACAACATTACTATAGTCCCAATGGATACAAACACCAAAAATCAATATCCACTCCCATTCAAGTAGAAAAAAGACCTATAATATGCCCCTGGCCTACTCTAGTAGGTGGATAATAGTATTCAAAATGCTAACCTACCTACCTACTAGCCAAATTTCCCTCAATATTCTTACCATCTCCCCAAAGGATCACACACACCTAAAAAACCCAAGAAAACCAAACCAACCAAGCAACCAAAAAAAAAACCAACTTATTTCCATTTATCACATATGAGCAGGAAAAAAAGTGAAGAGTATGGAATTACCAAGTTTAAAAGAACTGGCTACATATACAAGACATACAAATAACCATCTTCTGTATTCCTCCTCTTGTCCTCTAGTTTAAAAGCAAGGTAGCCAGAGACAATCCTGAGAAACAAAAATATTTTTAAACCCTTTTTAATTTTGACAAATATATTCTTCCAAAAGATTCAGCGTACTGTTAATCTCATCACAGCAACTGCCTCAAAGTATATGCAAGTGCAAATGGCTTCTTTTTATAAGGCAAAATGCAATTGATTATAAAGCAGATTTCCAGGTGGGAAAATTAAATTAATTTGTCAGATGTTAATTAACCTCTATATCACACTATCTGATCTGTTTAATTAAAGCAGCAAAGTATGCTTATTTTAATTTATTCAGCATTACTTTCTTGAGTTGATGAAACAAAATAAAAATAAAATAAAGAAAGAATAAAATGTCTAAACTGATTGCATATTATCTATATTGTAAATACTGGGACCAATATAGTACAGATGCCTAGTTGAACAACTTGGATATGAGGTTAAATCAGATTCCCAGGAAACTGGCATTATAAATTCATACTTATGTAGGTGCTAGGATGTAATGAACTAGGCTACATCTCTCGTACTATCATAAGTGAATAGAGAAAATATGCCAGTTCTCCAACTCCAACAAATTTTTAGGGAAATTATTTTACATTTGATACATTGCTGCTGTGTCTTGAACATTATAGGTGAGAAGATCATGTTTAGGAATGTTGCAATAAGTGGTTACAAAATATTTTAAAAGGAATCAAACTCCAGGCATACGACACTAGAGCAGAATAAAAACTCAAGCATCTAGCTTCAGAGTGATCCATAATGGTGACTGAAGACAACAGGTACATTCCAAGGTTTATTCAAACCCGGTTGTGCACTGAGGTCAACAGTCCCTAGGATATCTCTCTGGACCTTCAGCACCCCAAACTCCAGAACCTAGAACTTGAAGATAAATGCTTGTGTCTATAAAATTGTATTTCTATCACTATTTGCATGCAGATTGTTTTTTATTTAGCCCACACTTGGAGTCAATCAGAAGCTGATAAAACTAATTAGTGCTGAGCAAAGCTCCAAATAATGAAAAATGCTGATAGATCACAACAGGAGACAAGGCCTCTCAGTGGAGAAACACTAATTGGCTTACTGCTTGTGTTTTCATTAGATGACAGCCAGGTAAGATACAATGAATAAAGAACGGACTATGGAAAAGTAAACTCCACAAACTGTGACTGACAGTATTACACAGGTAAATTTATACTATCCTAATCCCTCTGGCTTTGTAATGTATTAAAATATCTATGGCCATAAGTAACTGAATTATGACTTTTCTATTGAAGTAATTATGATCAACTATATAAACTGCAGAACGTGTTCTGAAAGAGATTTATTTTTCCTTCTGACAATAAAATGGACACTATTATTTTATAAACAAGGTTATTCTCCCTTCCAGTTCTACACTTGTACTGTGAAAATAATCTAAATATATCCAACATAAGTCTAATGAACTTATTCACAAGCAATATCGTGAAGCTTGCACTGCAGCTAGTGGAAATCCACTGACACAACAGGTCAGATACAACAAGCATATTATTTTAGACTAGAATATGTTCTTTGAACTTTTATTCGAAGGTTGCACACTGCATTTTATTTTTTTTTATTATTTATTATATTATTATTATCATTTAAGCTCCTAGTTCCTTGGGAATAGCACAACAGTTAATGACCTTTAAAACAACAAATAACGTAAGGAAAAAAAGTAAGTCACTGGCATTTACAAAATGCTGCAGGAAGTTTGATTTATATGTGCTGGTAATTATTCTAGAACTTGACAATATAATGAGTGGATTGATAGTTGGATTAATTTTCGGAAATCCAGGAACCATCATATGATCTCAAAGACTATAAAGCCAAAGAATTTAAACACAAGGACAAAAGTTGTTTATGAATGTGTCCCTGTCAGCAAAAAATTAAGGAAAAAAAACCCCAAAACCAGCCACATTATTTCCATATACATTTGGCTCCAAACATATGTTTGGCTGGTAGAAGAATTTGTGGTTTGATCAATTCAGAATATTTTATTGTTACTGAATATAACATAGAGCAATCTGTATATAACATACGTTAACAAAATGTAAAAGTATTTTCCCTACTGAAATTGCATGAAAGAAAATCAAATCTACATTATCAAAACAATGTTTATTTCATTGTCCTCTTTAAACTTTCATAGAATTTAAAAGCATTTTATTTCCCTGTTTGTATCAATTCTTCATTTGGTTCATTCAATCACTTGAAGTGTGTTCACAAAAACCCACAGAGTTATGACATACACAAAAGGCAATCGCTATGACTTGTCTTATACAATTTGCATGAAAATAAGAAAATGTCTTAGAAGGAAAGCAACTGTGGACAGCAGTTACCAGGATTTAAGAAATATTCCATGCTCAATTAATAAAGAACAGAAGGAATTAATATAATTACTCAGCTTTAACATTCATTTTGTGTGTCTCTTGTACTTTATTTATTTATTACAGTCACTGTAATAAAGTAGAACTCCATGAGTACACCTTATTTTGGAAGCAGTTCAGTAGCATGAGACAAGCCAGCAGCTGGAAAATGTCATTCATTTTACTATTTAAAATAAAATGATGAAAACTTTTGCAGTTAATCACTGTAAGTAAAAGGACCATATTAAAAATAATTAAACCATCATTACTTTTCTTCTTAATCATTGTGTATATTACACTGGTATGCTGGAATTCACGTAGAAGAGCAGTAGGATTTAAGAGCTGTATCAATATCTTGCTATTATGTTTCTTATTCTCTATCTTAACAACGGTACTAAGTGAAAAGTGAAAACCAGGGGTTTTCACTTGCCATGTATTTGTTATTTATGCCACAAACTGCTAAGAAATACAGAGACACCCAAACTTCTGAATAAGCTGGTTCAGATATGACGGCAGAGTAAGGCACTTGAATCAGCATTAGTACTGTCACAACCACAAGCTGATTTATTTCAAGAAATGTCATACATCTCTTGTGTCATGGTTTAACCTCAGCAACCAGCAACTATAAGCCCCACTCAGCTGCTCACTCGCTCACCCCCAGTGGGATGAGGGAGAGAACAGGAAAAGTGAGGACACTTGTGGGTCAAGATAAAGACATTTCAATAGGAAAAGGAAAAGCCACACATGTAAGCAAAGCAAATCAAGGAATTCATTCAGCAATTTTCATCAGCAGACAGGTGTTCAGCCCTATCTAGGTAAGCAGGACTCCATCACACGTTAACAGTTACTTGAGAAGATAAACACCATAAATCCAAACATCCCCTGCCTCCTTCTTCCTCTGGCTTTATGTTCTGAGCATGATGCTATATGATATGGAATGTCTAGTCAGTTGGGGTCAGCTGTCTTGCCTGTGTCCGCTCCCAGTTTCTTGTGCACCCACAGCCTACTCGCTGATAGAGTCAGATGAGAAGCAGAAAAGGCTTTGACTCTGTGTAAGCACTACTCAGCAATTACTAAAACACCTCTGAATTACTATTTTCAGCACAAATCTAAAACATAGCCCCAGACTAACTACTATGAAGAAAATTATTTCTATGTCAGCCAAAACCAGCACATCTCTACAGTAAAAACTGTGCAATTTAAAAAGAAATCATATTCCTTTTTTAATAGTGAAAGGATATGATACATTTTCACAACCCAGTCCTGTCTTTTTCTAGAGATAGTAGAGAGGATCTTTCTTATTTTTGCTTTTTTCCCTGAGTACTATGGAACACAGGTAAAAACTACCAAAACAGATGTTCTTTGAAAACAGGGAACAAAGACAAATGAAAGAAACCAGATGCCAGCTACATCCTCCAATGCTTTGGTGGAAGATGCTCCAATAGTACAGTACTAAACAAAACAGAACAGTCCAGGATACAAGCAGGAGGTGAAAACAAACAAAACCACAACCAGATTTTTCTTTAATTTTTTGTGTTTTCACATAACTTAGGTAAATTAATTTCTACCAGTAAAAACTGAGAAATAAATAGTAAAATTATTAATAGTAAAAAGAAAGATGCTCAAACGTAAAGTTTCATAAAGAAAAACAATGACTGGAAATTGATGTTGCTAAAATACATTATGGCTTATTTCGTATTTTTGTTTGGCAATTAATCTGGAATTGTGCTTAGAACCAGAAACAAGGATTGTATCTTTTAACACCTGGCTGTATTCTTTTCTTTTTGTTTCGCTTTGGAGAAATCTCCCCCCACTTTTATTTTTTTTTTTTTTTTTAACCTTTTCTCTTTCAGTACAATAGGGTTAAGAACTAATTATACTGTACATACATCCTGCAACAATAAGAGCAGTTAGGACCCAATATTTGCTAACACCCACTCATGGGCATGTAGTCCACCAGAGCCCTGCAGGGCCTTATGAGCCTGCCTGGCACTGGACAGCACCCTGGGGCCTCTCCAACTTTCCCAGGCCCAGGAGTCCTCGTTCAGCTCAGCCTGGGTCCTTCAGCCCCCAGCTCAGTGAGGGGCTAGGAAGACTAATCTCTAGCCTCACCTCTGGTCCCGTATCCTAGATGGACCTCTGCCCTGCAACAAACCCCTTGCACAGTTCAAATCCAGTTCACATTTTTCCCTGGCCCAATTCACTTTTCCTTTTGATGGTAACCCCTAGATGGACCCTGGATTTGTTTCTTCATGCACTGTGTCTGGAATGTCAATGGGCTCTGTTACTCTATTAACTCAAATCTTAAGTAAATAATGGTACTTAGCTTTGCTTACTATTATTTCACTGAAAAATCAGCCATTGCTGATACCATATTCTCTGATATAACAGAAGATTAATATTAGGTAATAGGGGAATTTTAAAGATGAACTATAATAAAAATGTTTAAAATACATTAAAAAAAATAAAATTCTGCCTTAAAGAAATAAAGCAAACCACTATCACCACCTTGATACTTCATTTGCTCTCTACCATTTTATTTTAGCTACATAACTGACAATGTTATTTTGTAAACCCAAAATAACTTTTGCAAAGTCCATGGCAGCTGACTTAATCTGACTACAACTACATCATCTTGATGAAGAACACAGGCTGTAGGTTGTTTATTTGCACTTTTTTTCTGTCTTTTTCTTTTTTTCTTTTTTCTTTTTTTTTTTTAATTGGAAACAGGATTTGGAATATCTGTGCCAGCATTTTCTGTTTCTACTCACTGCTGGTTGAGAAACTTTAAAAAATTGAGTTTTAATAATATTAGATGTTATATCCCATTTATCTAGTAATTTCTACCAAAAATGCCCCCATACCCTCAGAGCCAGATTACACACGGGCAAAACTGCCAGCTATACAGTGCATTAGATCACAAGGGCAGTAAAATGTAGCCAAAGCCTGCTTTGACTATTCCAAAACCTTGGAAAGCCAGACTGGTGTCTGCTGTCTGTCAACAGGATGAAGAGAATAGCAATCTCTCCTTGGAAGAACTCTCTCTTGGCCTCAAAACCAGTTTCAGTCCAAGGCTGCACACATGCTCCCAGCAGCATGAGCAACAAGCTTAGATCTTCATTGACCATTTCTGGTGTAATGTTCCAGTTTTTCCCAATTCTTCCGACTCTTACTAATCCTGCCCAGTGGCAGAAGTCAGAACAGACCTGCATTTTAACAACTCAGAGAAGGAACGACCTAGTTCTGAATTCGCACACTTTCCTAGTTCAGAAATTGCACAGAATTTCAAAAATATTTTAAATCTAATATATATAAATCTTATTCTAGGTGGAGAATTATTGGAAGTGCTAAAATGCTGTGAACTTCATCAGAATCTATGGTAACATATGTAGGCTTGAGCCTTTACACTTTGTGTAATTCACTTTAAAATTCTTGTACTGCAGATCTGCAAAGGAAATCCAGCCATAGCTCTTTTTCATAAAAGCAGTATTCATAATTCATAATCATAGCATAATTCATAATATTGTATTTCTTTTCATAAAAAATAGTGGGATATTTGCCCTACTGCTGTTTACAGAATGTCCGAGAAACTCATTAAATGCATGGATTTTTTCTTCAACATTTCTTCTTCCGATTTTCAAGCTACATTTATCCATAACTGCTATATATCTATTGCTCTAAAGAAAACTTTCTTTCTCTTGAGCAGCATTTCCTCTTGATGTTTACTCTTGACACAAGCTGTTTACTGATCTGTGACCATGGTACGTTTTAGGATAGAGCGTGCTTTATTCTCCACAGAGAGTATGATGTCTTTGTTTCAAAATAAAACAGAGATCAATCCTGAACAGATCGCTGGTCATCCTTTGTGCTTGTTACAGCTGTCCCCAAGACACTTAGGCAATATCCAGACATGCACTGTGGCATAGCATGCACCAGGAACCATTCTCAACTAACTGTGCAGGCAAACCTATATGAGGTGATACTCTGTCTCGCTTTCTATATGCCTCTAATGTTATCTCAATAGGTTTTATACTCTCAAATACTCTTACATTCCCTGACATAACTGATGTAGCACCTGAAGTATGAAAACTCATGCCTTGAAAATACTATTTTCTAAGGTGCACCACTTTGTTCACATTATTCCAGAAACTCTCCCTAGAAAAGTATGCAAACATGTGCACACATGTTATGACTTAAGAGCCTCCTAGATATCACCAAGAGAAGTCACAAGACCAAATCTAGTTCAAACACTGACAATCTATGCCACTTAGTCCTACAGTCAGGTCCACAGATTTGGTTTATTCAACAGTAGAGATTTATGGACATAAAGTTTAGAAATGTAGTCTAGTTCCAGTCTTGAACTTATCTCTTAGAGAAATGCCTCAGGGAGCCATAATTAAGATTCTATCCCTTTTTGTGCATGAAATATGCGCTAACAAGAATGGGTTAAGCACAGGAAAACATAAAGATTCAAGATTGCTTCTGCTACTGTAGAATCACTTCACCTACAAAAGCCTTTCACTGTAGTCAGGATGGCATTGCTGGCCCTATGTCTTTTGCTCCCTACCTTGCACTTTGCAGGAGTTAGAATGTGCTGAATGAGATACTACTTCAGGCAAATTCCAGAGACTCTACTCAAAAAATAACTCTGATCCCCACCTCCTGCATTATCCACGAGTTTTTCTTTTTTTACTGTACACAAGTTTAAACAGCAGCTCTCCACCTTGAATGCAGAATCTCAGAACATGACTTAAATTATCTGAAAGCCTTATGCAGCAATATTAATATCAGCATATCTTTACAGATGTTTCATAAATGTCTTACCCAAAGAAGAAGGTACGGAAGAGTGTTGTTTTGTGGTGTCATACATATGCTGTGCCAGTGCTTTTTGTTTCCCCAGTACCAAACTTTATAAGTGGTACACAGTTGAAGGAAAGCTTTGAGGCAGAACTGCATTGGGGGGAAAAAAAAAGCCAAAAAACCAAACAAACAAGAGAGACAAAGAGGGAAACTGGAAGTGTTTGGGATTAAATCTCCTATGTCCTCTGCTCCTCTAAAACAAGGAAAAGAATCTCTTTCCATGTCATCTGTCAGTAGAAGAAATGGCAACAACCACCACTTGGGATTAAAAAAATGTATTGATAAAATTTTTGAAAAGACTTCAGTCTTAATACAGCCTGTGGGTTTTTTTTCTGCTGGTATCCCTCACGAAAAGAAAGAACAAAAACCAACAATCCTTTGCCACAGTAACACAATGCTAGCACAAAATACCTGCATATACTAGTAAAATAAAACTAAAATATCCTATCTGAAAGGCAGGGAACTGCTACAGCAAGACTACATACTTTCTCAACGAGTATTTTAGAATACTTCAAGTATAGAAGTCATTTAAATTACTATATCCATAGCAAATTAGATTAAATCAAATTTGCCTATACAGAGATCATTCAGTCTGCCAGAAAACTTTTGCTGGAAGTCTCCTTTCACTTTTTAGGCAGAGAAAAAAAGAAAAAAAAATCAAACACAAAGCATAAAAAGTTTTATCAGGAGAAAACAACAGAATTGTGTGCAAGCCCAGAAAAATATCATTAGCACCAAGGTCCATAGTTTTACTGTTCCCATGTGTAAATCTTAAGAAATGCAAAACTGAAGCTCCTCTCTTGAGAAGTGGTAGTGCCCAAAGGACTAAGAAGAGAATCCTACCTGAATTAATTATTCATCAGGGATTATACATCCATTTTTAAAAGCAAAGATCTGTTCTGGATTAGCATAGTTATATTTATATTTTTTATTCATATTTTCTAGACAGTTACAACACACACTACTTCAGTGCAGTATTATTTGGGACTGACAAATGGAAAAATAAAACCAGAATAATAGTGTTTTCCATAAACACAAATTACAGGCAGTCATAGAGTTGACCTAGAGCTCTCAAGACTTACTAAATCCTAATGTCCTTCCAGTGAGATCAAAAGTTGCTTGTATAATTATCTATACAGTCCTGATTTGACCATAGCTGATAAGAAAAATGAACAAGAGAGAAGTAAAGAAATGCTTCACAGCCCGCATTTCTGATCAAACCAGGTAGATTTTTTAAAATTTTTCTTTCCATGGTGTAGAAGAATCTTAGTATCTTGCTAGTTTTGAAGAGTCTCTTTTCATGTTATACATGTCTCTTGCTTTGTGGTAAGCCCATAGAGGTATCTGCCGCTACTTGAATCATACATCTCCATTTTCAGGGCATAAAAGATCCACAAATTCACCTTTTGTTTAAATTCTAATGAGAATTACACTATATTCAGGCGATGGAAGGATAAGACTTTCCAAATCCCTTGAGCAAAATGCAGCTCGTATTAATAGGATTGTCTGGTACTCTCAGAGCATTTTAAAATCAATGCAGAATGAAACTTCTATAAAAATTTCTATTGTATTTCAACTTCAAAATAGTACAGACATCATACATTTCTGTTTTCAACTACTGCACAAGTCACTTTTTTGGAACATCACTTTAGTATACTTTAAGTATGCCATGTTTGGAAAATGCTGTATTTTTTTATTTTCTTAATCCATTAGGCCTATAAACTTTTAAATACATAAACCATCCAACTTCCATGTTAGCTCTCATTTCCCCTTCTAAAGATGATGAGTTGTGACAAAGGCAAGCTGAATTTTCATCTAGTATCTTACAGGAATCCTGTGGCAAAAGAACAATGTAAACTATCAAGGCCTGCATGACTCCTGTGGTTTTGTCATTTGACAAAATAGAAGGAAATGCAGTGAAAAAAAACTGAAACCATTCTACCTCCGACTTATATCAGGGGTTTTTCTTTTAGTTAAAAACCAAAAAGATGTTCTGTCCTCCTATTAGTAATTCAAAACCAGCAGAATTAAGTAGGTTAATGCTCCAGTGTTTTTTCCAAAACATTGGCACGTTTCCTAAATTCAATGTAAAACAGGGTCAGTATAACATGAATGTGACGGGCAGTGGGGGAAATGAGTTTACTTAGGAGATGATGGCAATAGAGGAAACTAGTTAGATCCCAGTTATAATGGCAAGAATGAACCAAAGAGAAAGTTTAGTTAGTTTTGAACTGAAAATATTTGGTAAAGAAGCTTACAGACAAAATAAACAGCATCCATTTCTAATCGATTTAAATGATGCTATGAATAACTTGTCATAGATTTACATTAGCAATAGAATTTGAACGTGAAAGGTAAAATAAAGTAAAATAAAAATTAAGATAAATAATTTCAAAACCCCAAACAAACAAAAAAAAACCCAACAAAAACCCCCAAGCCAAACCAAAACAAAAAAAACCCCACAACCTTAATCTGTGTTACAAATTCAATGGACTCTTAGAAAATATGCACAGCAGCAGTCTGCAGAAAGCTTTTGTTAACATACTTCTCTATTCTAAACTAAAGAACCTACAGGGTGTTAATAAATTGAGTACAATAGTATATCTTGCTTTTAGTAAGATGTTTGTTCAGAAAGCACATTAAAGACTCATTCAAAATGAAGGTGATAATGCATATGTATGGTGTCCTAATCATGAGAAATCACACCTTTCTTTTTTAATTTCCCAGCTCCTTCCCTCCACCCCTTTTTCAGAAGCTGAATATTTTTTAAAATGAGTTGCCTGGTCAATAAGTAAAAAGCACATTAGATGTCTGTTAATATATTTGATTTTTCAGATGGAATGCTTAAAAGATTCAATAATGATTGAAGGTGTTTCCTTGCTTTACTCTAAAAGCCTTTTCAGCAAGTTCCCCATCAGGGAAGCACTCACTGCCCAGATAAGATCCTTGCAATGATTTATATTATAATGTTACACTACCGTACTCAATGTAAGCATATTAAGAGATGATTAATTACAAAAATATAAAGAACAAAAGATATAGTAGAAAAGCCAGCTTCTATATAATCATACATTTTAAATCCCTACATATATATATAAACTTGATTCTGATTATAAGGCTGCAGTTTACCATCTTCTTTATCAGCTTCCTAATTAGTTTAAAATTCCTAAAGTCTGAAAAAAAATTAAATAAATCCAGGATTATGAATGTGTTTAAATGATCAATCATACTAATATTTACATTGGGGTTATACAAGATCACATTAGATCTTATATAATAGAACAAAATCATGGAAGAGCTCTTGTATGGCAACCCAGATTTTAAAGGAAGTCAATGATTTCTAGACTCAAAGTCTCATCTGAGAGAAGCTAGGAAGTTATAAAACTCCAGGCAACCTAGGAAGAGGCATTACACTTAAATAGTTTTGTAATGACCTGGATATTTTTTTGCCTTTAAGACATATTTCTTATATCTAATTAGTGCCTCCTAGAAATTTGTAAACGAGAAAGCATTGCTGAGACTTTGTGGAAAAAAAGAACATTAGGGGCAGGATGCTGGGGACAGAAAAGTGAAAAGTGGGACAAATTCTGCAGTCATCTGCTGAAGTCTATGGCATATGTGTCCAAACAGGCTTCAGCATGGGCATGTTCACAGTGAATTTCCACATTAAGATGATTCTCTTACTAATTATGGAGATACTAAGAAAGTAAGGTGAGAGTGATTCAAATGCTCTAACTGCTGTATCTCCTGTCTTAAGAAAGCACTACTGAAAAACTTGTAGAAACACTGGTTCCTGCAATATTCACAGTATATTTTTATGTATCAAAAAGATATAAGTGATTTGATAAGCATCAAATAAACATCAGAACAAACCCTAAACCTACCCAATTTCAATAAATGCAATTTCCTCTGCACTTCACCTTCCTACCACTCCCAGTGCGCACACAGATCTCTGTCCCTTGAGTAGAAAGATGCCCAAGTGCAGACAGTCACTGACAATGAGAAGGCTATTTCATTCCTTTAAGTGACATATGGCACATTTAATTTAAATTATACCAAATGAAAGCTATAGGTCACAGAAAAGAAGGTGGCACAGAGCCCTCCAGAGAATAAGATATTCTCCTTAAAGCCTTGACCATCTGCCTGTCAATTTAAATAATTATTCAGCATATTTTTTTTTCCCAAATCACACAGGATTTAGAAGTGTGAGGCCTTATCCAAAATGAATCAAAATCAATGGAAGCTTATTTCACTGAGTTTTGGATCAGAGCACTGTGTAAAGATACAGGCAGCTTTGACACTTTGCTCATATTTAGTGCTGTTAAAACTTTCACAAAATTATAAAATATATATGACTTTACTGAGAAAGGATTCACCTCTACTTTGTGGGGACCAGTTCCCTGGTACTCCAGGTCTGGAGCCAGATCTAAACAGTATCATTTCCCACAGATGCTCTTTGCACCCAAGAGGACTATCAGAGGTACAAGCCATAAGAGAGCTGTATCCTCTCTCTCTCTAACGATCTGAGGGTATTCTAGTTTGCTTTCTTCACAGTTTTTCCCTCATGCAAAAGACAAAAGTGTGTTTACTAAACTGACTCTTTGGAATGAAGCAGTATTAAAGCTCAAAGTTCGGTGTTTTGTTTGTTTTCCAGTTGAGGCTTTCAAGATGCAGTGTTTTAGTGTTATTGTAACATCCTCAGCAAATTACAGTCGAGAATTTTCAATCTGCCAGACACATGAAGCACAGAGAGATGCCTACTACTGCTCTGCTCTTGCAGGTCACCTCTTGAATCAACTCTTGTGATGTGAGATTTATTTTATCTCAGTTATCCTTTTTATCTTCCATTTCTTTGCTGAGCAACTTTTCACTATAGTTTTATGCAGCTGATATTTGTACGAGGTCGGGGGGAAGCCAAACTAGTATTTCCATGCTCTTTTGTCTTTTCTTTTAAGCCAAGTTGATACATAAACACCACCCTACGTATTATCATCACAGCAAATGCTTCTCAGAAATATTAGGACTAAAATAATCATTTACACAGTATATAAAATGACACTAGTGGTTAAAAGATAAACCATATTGAAAGGTTTTTTCATATGGCATTTTAACATGATAATTCCTAAATGCCTGAGTTTTGGTCTTCATATAAGTGGATGCTAATAGGCCATCCACAAAAATTCCCCTTGTTAAAATCCAAATGAGATATCCCTTACGTTTATACATGTGTAAGTACAATTAATATTGCAACCCAACTGGAAACAAAATTGCTTTAGTTAACCAACCATTGCAAGGCAATCAAATGTGGCATCAAATGTAATTGTAGAAGATCCATTTGGGGAATAACAGCAATTATTTCATAGAGAATTCTCCCTTCCTTCTTCCAATACATGTAGGATTTTTTTTCAGGCATCTTTATGCCAGAAAAATAATTGGACCATCACAAGTGTCAAAACCAGCCCCCTTTCACTCTGCAGCATACAAGAAAATTCAAACTGACAAGGCTGTTTCAGTTAGAAATATCGGTATGTACCTCTGGTTTGTAACTGCATTAATCTAGAAACATTTAAGTAGGTTTTATTTCTCCAGCTGTATGTGCAGCTGGGGAATTGGGCAATACCAAAGAAGTAGGAAGCAGAGAATAGCATTCCTTTCTTTGCCTGAAGCTAAGCACTTTGGATTTTCCTTCATAAACTTCACAAATAATCCCTAAAGACTTAACAGTTTTGTAACTGGTCAGTATTATTTTAGGATTGTATATGTAAACTGCAGATCAGATATTTTGATTGAATTTGTGCTTAATGAGGAAACAACGTGCTACAAACAAATATTAATGTTGGGCTTTTTTTCCTTTTTTACTCAGAAGATACTCAGTATTCTTAATTATTATTCTTAATTAATGCTCCTTTGAATAATTTTGCACTTTTTAGTAAATTAATTAGTAATTGCCAAAATTATTTTGATATCCAATTATCAACGCAAAACACAAAAATCCATTATGATCTTTATTTCTATCACTTAACTAAAAGCGAATAGTAAATATGTAAGATGTATGTTCTTAACTCTTTTTAGATTTTCACTTTTGCTCTTCAGACATTCATTATATGCTTGACAAGTGCTCATTAATTAATAAAAGTAATATATATAGCCCCCAGTGTCAATCTTTGTATTTAGAAAGCTATGCAAGGTGACAAAAGGATAAGAATATGAAAACACTTTATCTAACACCAGATATTCTCTGTTCACTAAATTGCTGGGTCACAGCTTCCCAGGTTCAAATTAACATCACTCTGAGATTTCTGTATTCACAGGTATTTTTGGTCTTGGTAAACATGACCAGATTATTTCAGATAAAACCAACATAAAATTTTAAAATTCTGAAACTTTGGTAAACATTCCTTTAACTATTGATCCTGGAAAGATCATGGAGCAGATCATTCTGGAAACAATGATAAGGTATATGGAGGACAGAGAGGTGATTTGTGACAGCCAACATGTCTTCACTAAGGGCAGACTGTGCCTGGCAAATCTGTAGCCTTCTACAACAGGGTTATAGCATCGGTGGAGAATAGCAATTGATGTCATCTACCTGGACTTTTGCAAAACATTTGATACTGTCCCACACAACATTCTTGTCTCTAAAAGGGAGACATGTATTTGACAAGTGGACCATCCAGTAAATAAGTAATTAGATGGATGGCCACACTCAAATTGTTGCGGTCAATGACTCAATGTCTGGGTGGAGTGATGAGCAGTGTCCTCCAGGGGTCAGTAGTGGGACGAGTATTATTTAACACCTTTGTCAGGGACAGAGACAGTGGGACTGACTGCAACCTCAGTAAGTTTGTGGAGGACACCAAGCTGAGTGGTGGGGTTGATACTCCAGAGGGAAGTAATGCCATCTGGAGGGACCCTGACAGGCTAGAGAGGTGGGCCCATGCAAACCTCATGAAATTTCAACAAGGCCAAGCATAAGGTCCTGCACCTGGGTCAGGGAAATCTCAAACACAGATACAGGCTGGGCAATGAATGGATTGAGAGCAGCTCTTCAGAGAAGGACTTAGGGCTTCTGGTGGATGAAAAACTGAATAGAAATTGGCAATGTGCACTAGCAGCCCAAAAAGCCAACCGTATCCTGGGCTGCACTGATAGAAGCGTGGCCAACAGGTCGAGGCAGGTGATTCTGCACCTCTAGTCTGTTCTTGGGAGACCCTGCCTGGAGTACTGCCTCCTTCTTTGGGGCTCCCAGCATAAGAAAGACATGGACCTACTTGGGAAAGGTGAAGAAAATGATCATGGGACTGAAGCACCTCCCCTGTGCAGATAGTTTTAGAGAGTTGGGGGTCTTCAGTTTGAAGAAGTGAACGCTCAAGGGAGACCTTATTGTGTCCTTCTAGTACTTAAAGGGAGCCTACAAGAAAGCTGAAGAAGACTCTATCAAGGAGTGTAGAATGAGGTGTGATGGTTATAAAGTGAAAGAGGATAGATTTAGATTAGGTATGAGGAAGAAATTCTTTGATGTGAGGCTGGTGAGACACTGGAACAGGTTGAGCAGAGAATATGTGGTTGCGCTCTCCTGGGAAATGTTCAAGACCACGTTGGAGGGGGCTTTGAGCAACCTATAGACTGGGAGGTGTCCCTGCAAATGGCAGGGGAGTTGGAACTAGATGATTGTTAAGGTCCCTTCCTACCCAATCCATTCTATGACTATGATTCTATGACATATCAAAAAGTCAAAACTTTTGTTTCACTTTTGTTTTTCTTTGCTTGGACTTCTTGAAGTAGCTGGAATATAATATACTATAGTACTGGAAATACTGGAAGAAATTCTACTCTCATTCAAGTACAAATAGTACAGAAAAAGGGTTCTAGTAGATGTGGGTTTGTGTTCTTATCAGTGTTTTAGTCCCAGGGTTTTTTCTAAAGGCGAGCAAATTCTCTCCTTTAGACAACTTACATGAAATTATTAGCTGAAATAACAAAAATGAGGCTGTGGGACCAAATCTGGATCTTAAAAGTTTTTTCCTTGTACTAGCTAATTTCAGTAGATCTTGTATGTGGATCCTGAAATTTTATTATACTGCAACATTTAGCTACAAATGATGTCTTTAAAAATCTTTAATGCTTGCATGCTTCTTTTGCTGCAAACTGTGCAAAAATACATTCATATTTTGAATAAGGTGTTAGAATAGGCACTCTGTCAATCTTTTAATTGCCACATCTCTTGTCTTGTATAGACCTTGCTATTATGGCCAGCTTTCTTTGCCCTTCCGCTTTTGTATCTGTTCCACTGAACTCAGCCCATATATACTTCCCCAGAAGGAATGTTCACAATATTTTCTCCTTAAAACTCCATAGGCTATTATTTGCCTGCAATCTGACTGTCAGGGACATTGCTGATTGATTGTGAGCTTATCAGAAGCAGGAACAGACTGTCCCAACGAGTGTTTTCCTACAGTGACTTCCGTGCCATACTGCTGGAAGAGCATTCATCACCCAAAACCAAACCTTGGATGAAAAATAAACCTTATACAGCATAATGTAGACCATTCATAGTGCTATCAGAAGTACTTTAAGAACCCTCATCCACAGAATGTTTTATGTTATATCTTCTATTTTCCATCACAGCCATTAGGAGAATGGAACTCCCAGTGAAAATTAAGTTTATCAGAAAGATCTGTGTGCAAACTAATTTGAGCAGGCATTTTCTAAAAAGTAGGCCAGAAAAGAAGAAAGATTACTTCTGGCAAAAATGGAACAAATTAAATTATAAGAGGCTTAATACATTTATAGGAAATTTAATTGCATAACCTAATGTCAAGGTTATTATATGGTGCACACTGTTCTTGTCCAAACAGTAAAGCACAAGCTCAGTTTGCAGTTACTTTATTATAAATCCAACTGCGTTATTGTTTTATTTTATTTTATTCTGACCATAGTCTTTGCCTGAGCCACAAGATTAATATAAAATCACATTTCAAAACTACTTTGAAATCTCTCCTTGGCAATGAATTCTGATAAGACCAGAAGCCTCTCTGGCATGTCTGACTTCTACTGCAAGTAAAGAGCTGAAAGAAAACCAAAAATGGAGACGGTGTTGTTGATATGATGCCAGTGTGTACAGTAAGAAGCAAAATTATTAGAAAGGACATCTGACTGCATTCACACTGTTCTTCAATGAGTCCATCAAACCTGCAGGTTTTGTTTTC
Organism: Actenoides lindsayi; assembly: GCA_025331215.1. NCBI lineage: Eukaryota > Metazoa > Chordata > Aves > Coraciiformes > Alcedinidae > Actenoides > Actenoides lindsayi. Next base: position 54,196 of record WTSP01002764.1, read on the forward strand.
TCAACACAGAGAGAGATTAGCAGAAAAGGTCACTGTAGCACTCTCATTAGTGTATCCCTATGGAATATAATTTCTGCATCTTACTGTATATTAGAGGCTGTGCCTGTGCAGACACACTTAAAAGCATTCAGGCTGTGTCCAGACTCTCTCTTCACTCCTATAAGCCCATCACTCTTATCTGAATTATTTGGCCTGACCCTAGGGTTAGTTTTTGAGGGGTTTTTTCTGTGTGTATTCAGATCTCCAAGTGTCTGGGGAACACTGGATCAGAAAGGACATTATAGAAAAGCATTGTGCATTTAACGGTGTGCCACTGTGATTCCAGTGGATGTGCAAACAAAATCTAGGTTTGAAGCAGCATCACATAAAAGTACCATCTGCTTTTATGTCTGAAGGAACAGGTAATGAAGGCATAAGTGACTTTGATGCTTAGCATGGAAATGCAGCCTAAAATTAACAGGCTTATAATTATGGAGCACAATATTAATTTGGCTGTATCAGTAGTAAAGAATTAATGTTGTACGTTTCACAGTCATCTCACTTGTTTTTCAGTAAAGTCTGAAATAACGAAGAAGATAGGTCACTGTTTGACCATATCAGGGCATCTTTCAGAAGTACCAGAATATTGAAGAGATCTAGTTATTAAAGCATGGAAAAGGATTGTAAAACAATAGTCTATGATTCCCAAAATAGACAGTCACATAGATAACCAAATCTTTCTGTATTAAGCTTTTTCCGGCTTTTTTCCACCGCAGAATCAAAAAAGAACTTGCAAGTATCTTTTCTATGATTCTGTATTTCAGTGCTTGGAGTAGCAGCCTTTTAACTGATAGTAACCATCACTCAGAAGTCTTCTCTGTAATCATGCCTCATATGTCACAACAAACAGATGTCTTGTGCACGCCTCAGAGCTACATCCCTGGGTCTGCAAAGCTCTCTATGAGCTTCTGATGTGAAAATTCCACTTTATTCTCTAGACACCCAGACTGAGACTGTTTACTGAATAAAATAAAATGCCCATTCATAGTCAATCACTACTTCTGTGGTGAATATATAAACAATGTGTTTGTAAGAATATAGTTAACATTTCAAAAAAGGAAAAAGGTTAGAAGAAATAAAACTGAAACTTACCCCAAACTCATCCCTCCACTGATGTAATGCTTGGTACTTCTCTGCTTCTTTGGCAAGGCGCTGAAGACCAAAGAGAGAGAGGACATCCATTTTAGTATTTATTGATTCTTCACGTAGCAAAATATTTAATTTTTAATTTCTTTATACAAATGTTTTCTCTATATAGATTTCTATATAGCTATGCTTTTTTGCACTTACTTAAAAATTATGTGTATTTGAGCAAAGATCAATTTAATTTAATTTCAAAAATGCTATTTTCTGCATTATTTGCTTACTTCGGTACTATAATCATGCATTAGAAAACTTAACCCTCATACCATTATCAAAATTCTAATGAAGTTCAAATCCATCAATATTCAGAAAACACTTTCTTCTTACACACATCTTGCCGTATATGTACTAATTTAATCTATCATGCAATGACAAGTATTTATTAGAATCTTAAAACACTGTATTCTTGACATTTATTTCTCCATTATTTACCTTCAATTATAGAAAGTACTGACATCCCCTGTGATTTATATGGACCCATGAAAACCTCTGTATTTTGGACAAACTATATCCCGGTCCCTTGGACTGAATACACATTAGCAGTTGGTGAGTAACAGGCATGCTCCTAGAGGACAGTTTTCCCATTTAAATTAATTTGAAAGAAATCTGGTTTGTTCACTTAGCACCACGGGAAACAAAATGCAGTGCACAGGAATGATCAGAGGATGCTCTTTCAAATCAGTCGCTTTTAGAGATACAGCCATGGAGTTGGTAACACGTCCCTCCTCATACAAAGTTATAAAGTTTACAACAATTCTGTAGATATAATTTGCCAGAGTAATGCGTGTTCTCCAGCTGAGCTGCCAGCAGCCCTGGAGCCAAGCACCCATCCCGAAAGCAAGCAAGTTCACGCTGAAGAAGCAGCTACCTGATGTGAATGTAGTTCATGTTGACTCAGTCATGTCCTAATTGTTGAGTGACTTACTTTGAGAACTAAATTATTTTATAGCCCAATAAAAATTTCAGCAACTGTTTCTGCTAGGGTCATGGTCCCTTTCTAAGAAGATATCCACCAGACAGTTAGGGATGAAAGCATTTTATTGTGTAACAACATATGCTCAGTAAGCCTGGTTATCCTTTTAATGTTCAGACCAATTCCCCCACAAGATGAACTGGTGGTCTAAGTCACATTTTCAGTTGAGTCAACTGTCAGTTCTTGATAACAATCAAAAGGAGTATGACCAGAAAGTTCATGTAAGCTGGAATAACAGAGATAGTGCTGTCAAAACCTCACTTCAGGCCCATCCAGGATAACAACTGCTATGTTATCTGATCCCATGAGGCCACTCCCTCTCCCCCCCTCTAGCAACTGTTAGCATGATAAATTTTACAACACAAAATTTAGCATTTTTTCCTTTCTTTTACATTCACAATCATTCCATATAAACAAAAAACTCCCAACAACACCATGTGCTCTGCTTCCTAAAAACACATGTCCCCACTCATTCATGTTATCGTCAATTCAAACGATTCTCAGCTAAGAGAAGAACTACTAATACAGGCATTGCCAGCTGCCAAGTAGCCAAGTACCACATTTACAAAAGAAAAACTATGATATAATTTGATGCATTACACTGAGAAAAAGCACAGTGATTCTCCCCTGACTGCCCTGGACAAACACCTCAGATGCCTATAGTATTTTCATTTTTCTGGTAGTATACTAGAACAATTTTGTCTATCTAATGTCTTCACTCAGTGTAGCCACTACTGCATCTAAATTTGCATATCCTCTGAAGCGTTTAAGCTGATTAAGTCATGTTTCACCAGACTGTAGCAAAACAAGATGCCACATCCACTACACATGTAAATAACTGCAGTTAACACTGCCCTCAGATTTCCCTCACAGTCTGCTTCATTGCTTTAAGGTACCCAGAGAATTGCAATTGTTTTCCACAAAAGACCGTAGATCTCAAATGCACAGATAGATGGATTGTGAAGAGAAATGTATAATGGCCATTAACATTACTAGGAATTTTGCATGGGAAGAACTGTAGCCACACCTGAAATTCCTCAGCTCCATAAATTCATAGATTCCTTAGCTAATCTGCACTATGAAGTGAAAATGTTAAAAGCAAATAAAACCAAATGTAATTGCCTGGGTTTTGTTGTATTGGGCATTCTTTTGGTCTCAAATAGAAAAAAGAATATCCCCCACCAAAGAGATACAATATTCTTATTCTCCTTGAAGAATTCTTCAGTCAGGTTTAAGTTAGAACCCATCCTAACTGCCTAAGTAACCTGAAAAAATAACATTACATGCAATTTCTACACTTCTTTATACTGTAAAATAGCTTCCAAAATGAGAATTTGTCATTTACATCATGTGTACAGAGCTCTGTTAAAGGTAATCCAGCTCATATGAAAGTATAAGCAAATGGTTAAGGAGAAACCATAATGAACAATGAGGAAATGGCTGTTTCTTGATTTCGAAAAAATGAAACCCAACACTTTATTGTTGAAAGTACACATGACCATGAGACAGGCCTATGCACACTGGCTCTAGAAACAGTGTGAGACACCTTTTTGATGTCGTCTTCACTTCTGCTTAATTGAAGAACCTCCACATTTTGCTTTGCTGCGTAACAGCCAGCTTATTTTTGCACCAGTTATTAGTTCAATTTTCCAAACTAGATCTAAAGGCTTAGATGGAATGTATATTTAGAATCTATTTCCTAGTATCCTATGTCAGAGAATTAAAGCCTAACCAACTTCATATCAATCCAGTGTTATTTTCCTTGAAACAGATCAACTTTTCCATCAACAATTCCTATAAATGCTACACAAATTATTAGTAGTCAGTATAGTGCCTGTTAGCCAGGACTAGAATAAATGTATAAATTGAGTGGTCCCAATAATAAGTCCTTAGGTCTCCCAAAATGTGGATAAATACTATATTTTCACCTTCTATTACTGCAGTGGAACAACCCTGAGATTCCACAGCTATATAAATCACATATGCAAAAGCTATACAGAATCATTTCTTAAAGACCAGTCTACTATAGAACTCGGATTACCCAGCTCATCTCCAGCAAAAGACTCTTTATCAATGTTTATGTGCAGGCAATCACAAGTGCACAGGTCATAGAAGGACTTAATTTTCAAGAAGTAGATATTTTAAATAATAGGGGTTGATTGACAGGAAGTCTGTGCATGCAAAATGCAGTTTCATTCTCTCTTGTGCTATACCTTTTATTTTTAGGAAAGAAGAGTATTAAACTTAAAAAAAATAATTTTTATATATATATATATATGGAAGCTAAGGAGTTCTCAGAATTTTTTCATTTCTCTGCAAAGAGAACCTTGCTCCTACAGCAACATGGATTCTAATAACCAAGACGTTCACTCTTCCACAGAGAGAGCTTCGTTAAGAGCCAGAGTAAGAAGTCAAGACTCCTGCATCAAACATAGCTAGATTATGAAGAAAACTTAAGTTTCCTGTGCCCTTTATTGTGACACAAGGAGAGACTAATTTTTCAACTCTCTCAAAGAAATTGTGTGCTTCCTTTTGAGGTATGCAAATGTCAGGTCTTGCCTTCCCTGTTTGATGGAAGAGTCTCTAGAGAACATCAACAGAGTGACACAACAGCAGGCTAACACCTGACACTTCCCATTTTACCTCTCATTACAAACTGGGTTTAATAAGGTAACACCCTCTTTAATAGCATGACCCACTACAGTTCCCTGCAGGTTTCCCTAGCAAATACAAAAATGTTCAGATTCATATTTTTAAATGAAAGAAAATAAGCAGAAATGGTTCTAAAACAAGCATACTAAACAGTATTTCTGAATATTAGGTTTTCATAATTTCTCACTCTGTGCCTCTGTGCAGATGAAACCTGTGAGATATTTTCAAGCCTTGAATGAAACTCTATTTAACATCATCTTTTTAGATAGAGAGGAACAAAAACCAAACACCACTAAAACAGGGAGAAGGAACAAAACTAGCATGTAAAAGAATAATTTTGGCTGACTTCAAGGTATATAAAAAAACCCTATTTTGTACAGTCTGCTGGAGAACAAGGATTCTCTGATTATGGCAATGACATGCAAATTACTCTAAAGAAACCATGACCAGGAAGAGAGGGTGGCAAAAGCTAACAAAATGCTGTAACATTTATTCCTGTGCTTTTGGAGGATGCCCAATAGCAGTGAGATGGTGCTTCTAAATCAGAGATCAAAAGAGCTTATGCCAGATTTAGACAGTGTGATAGACAAAGTAGCTGATGTCAAATATAAGGTGCTTGAAAACACTGGTTAGACTGGCATTTTTAAAATACGTGTTCCTAGATGAAACAATTATTTCTACATCTTTATAACTTTTTTTAATGAATGAGAACTCTCTCCTGTTCTACTGTCTAATTATTGTACAGAATGCATTATCTTCAGGAATTTTCAGAATACTTAGCTCATCAGTAAAAAAATAATAATCCGTCGTGAGACAGCCACTGTCCCCAAATAAGTATTTTTAATCAAACTTTGAAAGAAGTTGAGTTATCTTCTACTAGATTTCCTTAAATCATTCAGAGAATGGTTACCTTTAAGGCACAACAGCTATTGGGAGTGATAGATAAGATGCAAATGTTACTCACTGTGAAGAAAAAAAAAAAAAAAAAAAAGAAAAAAAGAACAGAAAAAAAAGCAAACCAACAACTAAAAAAACCAAAACCCATCAGCCTGACAATCTCTAAACTGTCCATTTTTTAAGGTCTTGCCCCCAGATTCCAAGTGCACATTGCAGTCTCTGAAAGACAGCCTTTGATGTAGCACAGACTGCAAGAACGAGACCTGAAGAATCTTTATCTGATCTGTAAAGATCAACTCCTGAGAAGGCTTATTCATCTTCCAGCCTTCACTTCTGTGCACATATGTCGTATCTTTATCTCCTCCTAGCCAGCACAGAATTCTGTCAGCTAATAGCCCAATTAAAATTATTTTCAGTACGATGAAATATATCTTTTTTGTGTGTGTGCTTCTCACTGTCCTTTAAGTATTTTATCTCAAAAACAATATCTGACTATCCCTTGATATATTAAGCTATTGTAAAATATGTAAGCTTACGAGTTATTAGACAGGAATGACATCACAAAGCTTTATAAAATACTGAATTCATGGATTTTTAGGTTATTTTAAGATGATAAATAACTAGAGAGTGTATACCAAGCTTAAATATAAAATGAACTTCAAATCCTGATTTTAAAACATGATCCAAATATTCAGCCCCATTCTTGCATGAACAGTGTAGAAGTCACAAGGAGTATGCGTAAAAGCTGTTTCAAAATGCTTTTCATATTCCTATTTCAAATACAAATATTGTTCATCTATAGATGATTATGAATTACACAGAAATTGCAAGAGATAAATATTAGAAAAGCTTTTGTAAGGCTGGGATAAAGTGTCTGAAGACAGATATTGTTATTTCACTGCAGCTTTAATACAAACTGACAATTTTAAAGAGCTGCATTTTCACTTTGGTAAGAAGTTACATTCTTTATTAAACCAAATTAGAAGTATTTTATTCCACCTTTATTCTACTGCATTTACTTGGATGAAGTATATTATATTTTCCTAGTAATTCTTGGTAATGAATTAGTCAAATACCCTATTCACTGCTTTCCTACTACCCTATTGTATAAAAAGAACACCCAGTTTGGCTCAAGGGGGTGTGATTTCAACATACAACACTTGGAAATTAGGAAGTCAATAGACCAAAAGTGAGCATAAGAGTGCTAATGCTAACACTATCATAATCCCCACCTAAATACATAATAATTTGTATTTCCCTACCTCAAATAAGAACTGCCATCCTATGCATTGCTGTGTTCTGTTACATAAATACTATAACTCCCCAAATAAGTGTAATCAGAATTTTAATAATTACACAGATTTGCTAAGGTTTGAATTTATTTTATTTTTATGGTGACCAACAGTAGGTTTTTGTTTTGTGATGATCTATGGTATGGTTTTATTTAATGTATTTACACTGCAGAGTTACAGCCTCTCTCTGCTGTGCCACATGATGTCAGTTTGATCTGTGGTCTGTTAATGAGGATATCTGAAGCATTTAAGGTCACATACAAAGAGTATGCTTATATTTGATCTCCTATATTCAACATAGACCTCATATGATGTATTCCCCAGCTACCCTCTGGAGCCAGTTTCACTTTTGTGAAACTGAGACAGCAGATGAACCATCTTTATAAGGAAAAAGAGTATGTTAGAGGTCTGCTGATACTGTTAAACTTAGAAAAGCACTCTTTATATAAATTACTGGCCTAAATTTATATGTGTTGTAACACAATCACTAATTAGCACAATCTTTAAAAAAAATCTGATGTTATTTTACTGTGGACCATAATTTAAAATAACACCTCAAACTTTGTCTTCCAGTATTAACCAATACCAACAACCTACATTGCTAGACTTACTTTTTTTTAATCCAGCTGTAGATTACAAAACTCAATTTTAACTAAAGAATAAACTGAAAATTACTTTACATATTTTGTGTACTTGTCTAATGCATTTCAAACCATTTCTGCTTTATTCACATGAACAGTAATTCTACTTCAGACCTTGTTAAGCAGCTTTTCTATCAAGATGACCTCAGATCCAACACAAGACTGTCACACTGGCTAAAAAGAAATATAATGGAAAAAAAAAAACCCTATTATCTTCTATATGTTTAGAAGACAGGGCTTTAAAGGATTTCTTTAATCTGTTAACAACTGTAGACAAAATCATTTTTTATGATTCAAGAAAATCTTTATTCCTACTGTTTAATTATATGAGTGAAGGAAGAATCAGGCTGATTCTCCATAGAGAAATTTTACCCTTATAGTGGTTTTCCAGTTCCAAAACAGAATATTTCAAATAAACTAAGATACTGGGCTAAATAGGATTAGAAATCAATGGGAAGCCAAATCTGAATTAGACTGTTTGAGATTATAATACTTCAGGTGAAGTTACTGCTTTCTGACATGAATAATGATACTGATTTTAAAAGGGAAAACTGAAATAGGGAGACCCTAAACAAATGCATCATACATGTGGCTTTTGACATCTAAAATGCAATGTGCAATCACCTGTATCTGACAAAACTGTCATATAAGAAAAGTAAAAAAGGATAAAACCAAAAGACCATTTGGCACAGTAACATTTCTCCACTACTTAAAAGCAGCCCTTCTCTAAAACATGAACTAGAAAAAGCTCTTCTCTCCTATTTCCATCCTTTATCTTACTGTGTGGATTTAAGAATTTAGCTAATGGTAGCAAATTATCAGAGAAGACAAAAGTGACATAGTGCCAGTACCACTTCTACTCCTAAGAGAGTGCTGAAAGAGTCTTTTAAATATATTATACTAAGATTCTCAGTTAAGTTTTAATAAGAATCCAAAATTCTTCATAAGTAGTCTAATGTATAGTTAATGTCAAACTATCTTTGATTCTGTCCCAAAAAATACATCACGGAACAGATGGAGCTATATACCCCACTGATAACCATCAGTGGAAAATAAATAAATAAGTAGGCTAAACACCATACATTTCAACTTCTGGAAAAGCAGAATAGCTGGATATGCATGTAGGTGACTGCACAACCTAAGGAAGTTGCACAGGGGATGCTGTCAAGTACCAGTCTGTAGCTGTCTGAAAACTTACTGGTTTCCACTTGAACTAGGTCTTTAATGTTCATAATCCTAACTTGTAAGACCATAGGTACCAGATGAAAAGAAACCTTATATGAATAGTCAATGGGCTAAAAGAACGGCAGGTGCAAAAACATTGCTGGAGGACACCTTTCTGTGTACCAGAGAACAGGACAAATCAAATGCAGCCACAATGAAGAACAACGGAAGCACAAAATCGTCTTCAATGACTGGTGCACTGAGGCCAGCCCATTAGGTATGAAATATGGTTTGCATGAAATATCCTACAAACTTAATATGCTGCAGAATGACTGTCCAAAATGGTTCTGTTCAACTATTATTAAACAGAAAAAAGGAATGCAGGAAATTCTCATTAGAAGGTAGATAAGTAACACTTAGTTAAATTCTACACTTTCTGCCTTTACGGGGAGAGGGAGGGAGGAAGAAGGTTCTGTTCCCAAGTCTACGTATATTTCTAGGATGCATGTAATCAGGAGATTTGAGAAGCTGGGCAATATCATGACAACTTTATACTGCCAAAAATGTTTCAGTAGACAAAAGAGTAACATAAAACTCTAGTCAAAGGTACAAAGAAAAACAATCAGAAAAGAAGAGTAAGAAGTAGTCTGTTCAATGCATCTTGACATCTAGCAGTGAAATTTTGCCAGAGTGGTGTCCAAAAACAGAATACCACTTCTTTTAACATACAATTCATCCTTCCCATTTGCAGAGGTTTCAAGCCCTTAGAGCTTATTACATTTTTACTCTAATAATTTATATGCCTTAAATGCAAGTCACATTAATGTTATAGTTTTAGACAAGGTCAAAGTGAAGGACAGATGCTGAAACCATTACGCTGAAATTCCCAACTGCTCCAACAAATCACAACTTGTTTAACACCACCAGCTCCAGTTCACTGCATGCCTTAGGAAGCTCTTTTAAGCTTCACAGCTGAGATAGTAAGTTCACAGGCATGATTAGAAGACAACATGTATATTGAGTAGGCATGCCTTGTTACTCTGCTTTTTCAGCTGTAGTGTATGTGTAGTTTTAGGAACCCAGAAATCAGGACTACATAAATTTATTTTAGAAATAATAAATTCAACCAGCTCCAAAACAAGTATTCTAAGATGTCAATGTAATTTTCCTCTAACTTAGAAGAACTTAGTTGCAGTTCAGCTTGTTTCACAGCTGCTTTAATATATCCTCGTTATTTATCCAGTTAAAAAATGGAAAACAAAATACAACTCTCAACTACTTAAAATTTATACATGTTAGCAGTTTCATTAAAATCTGACTAAGATCCAAATGGGAACAAGCACAACTGAAATACACATGCAGCTGGCCTTATTTCAAAGAGAAATGCAGGAAGAAGAACAAATCAAGTAAACACATCCTTACTACAGACAAGGAAAGAAAACATTGATACAGGTTTGCATCACTTATGCAAGAAAACCACTAATGAAGTCAGTTATCTTTAAACAAACAAGGGATGCAACAGCATTTGCATATTGTCTCATTGTATATTCAAACTGAACAACACATTTAACAGAATGTTATGGTTTTACAAAAGCTCAATAGCAGTATATCAATATATCTGATATAACTCGATAACAATATTCAATATATTTGAATATGTTGAATATTCAAATTACTGATTGCAGTATTCTTTTTGTTAAAAATTATAATATTCTGCTAGTTAATGTAATTAACAAAAGTGGAGTATAGTTAGGTAGGAAATACTACATTTAAAGAAGTATTGATTTCTGCATTTACTCATACTCTCTGTGCTACAAAAGACATTTAGATGTAATGCTGTAATAATACCAAAAGAAGAACAGAAAGTTGGCTGTTTAAAATCTCTGCTCAAGAGATAGTTAAATGTCTCTTTTGGCTACATCATCAGAAATAGTTTTAAGTTGTCTGAGAATTGCATAGATATTTATATAAATAAGTGCAAAATCCAGAATTTCAAGAAATAACAAGATTGAACAGAGCTCATTACCATCTCTTCCTCTGGAAAATAAGACTAAATTGCTTAGTTTCATTAAGACACATTCATAACCTAAACCAGCATGATAAAGTCCAAAGTAGTTAATTATCTATATAAAACTGACATAGCACTAAAGTCTGCAGTAGCATTTTCAGAAATGGGCCTATGAAGCTAGCAACTTTATTCATAATAAAACTCAGAGCTTGAATGGTAGAATCATAATGTGAACTTAAAAAAAAAAAATAAAATCAACATCTTCACCTAGGTTGTCAGATGTATAAAACAGAATTGTAATAGTCTGTTAAAAATTAATCCAGTGTATTTAAAAAACAAAAAAACCCCATAGCTGAATAACAAATGTGGATTTAACAAGGCAAGATAGTGTATTAACAGCTTTGCATGTCAAGGAAAAAAAATGGAGCAGGTGCTAGGCTAGAGCTGAATAATCAACTTGATCCCATCAACAGTCAATGGGTGAGAGCCAAGTACACATGGCAACAACAGACACAAATAATACATTAATACTGCATGCTATTTTCAGGCAACAGTTCTCTAATGGAAGTGATTCCAGTCAAAAGAATAAAATGTGTATAACTGAGTGTCCTGGAGAAAACTGAGTACAAAGGAAAATTACTTTCTGCTGGCAAATCATAACAACATTTTTTATCTTCAGAGAGATAACATGTCAGTCATGACAGCCATGCTGGAAACACACCAAAGTCTTGACTGCTTCTACACCTGGTTTTGTCTTGGGGTAGCAAGATACCCAAAAGTCCTTCATTCCTTATTAAATAGTGCATAATAGAATCATAATAGTCTGTTAAAAATTAATCCACTTGTTCAAAAAGTGTATTTTAAAAAAACCCAAAAACATAGCTGAATAACAATTGTGGATTTAACAAGGCAAGATAGTGTAATGTTATTACACGCTTCTTCTAAACTTTCCCAATTATCTTTTAAAAGAGGTGTTGCACTCCCAATCTCCTCCCTCTACTGGACAGGTTCAAGTTGTAACTCTCAATTGTAGATGTGATGTTTTTTAAAACAATTCACGTCCTTCAGCAGTAATTCCTCTTCTATAAAGAGCTACATGAGATTTACTATATTGTTACACTCCAACAGAAAACTCTGCCAGATTGTAATGTAAAAACACTTTAAAATTAAAAGTAAACAAAAATGTAAGAGTTGAATTCTGAAAACAGTGTCTTTTATTTTTCCTCAATCCATTAAATGTGCGGTTTATCTTAATACGTCTGCGCTGTTATAAAGCAACAGTTCCTGAACCTTTACCATAAAACACTTACAGTTAATGTGATCATTTCTCATCCATGCACAGGTCCACCAAAGGTATATAAGTATTAAGCATATAGCCATAGGGCTAGCTATTAAAAGGGCAATGTTAATACATTAAATATTTCAGCAAATGCTTAAATGTCTCTCAAGGTCACGAAGTTTCATAAGAATTGTTCTTTTAGGATGAAATCCTGACCCTTCAAAGTTCATATGAGAACTTCCACTGTTCTTCACTGAGATTTCACTCCTGCTGCCTCAACCCCTATGTGTGTGAGATTATGCAATTCATAACCAGATATATTCTTCTTCTATATTCAGTGATCACCAATAACCATTCATTGCTTTGGCTGTTATTTCTCTTCAGCATCTCTTGTGTCTGTGTCATACATCAAACAATGTATGTAATACCTTTTCCTTCCAAGCAGTACAGCACATTTCTGGGTATTCTTGTGATTATAAAGAAAATCTAACCTGGTTCAGGTATACCATTAGCATCTTAAGTAAGGGAGTTGGCTGACTTTTCCACACTATAAGATATTAAAAATGGAACTTGCATGTGAAAAAAATATTATTTTTCATCTTAAAACCTATGGTTTAAAAACTAATGCTGCATATTGTCATGGCTACAGAAGTATTTAATCTCTGTTCACAACCCTTGGAAAGTAAATATTGTTAACAGTCTTTAACATACAAAGGAAAATAAAGCAAATAGATGAAATGAATTGACCAGTGTCACACAAAATATTAGCGTGAGGTGCTAGTAACACCTAAGTCCGTAAGATTTATCCTCTTGGTGAATCCATTTTATTTTCCTTTCAGTTATTTTTCTTCTTTTTTTTGTTCTATATAAGACCTCTAGCTATGCTTAAAATGTATTTGATTGACTGTGCTAGTCAGTAATGTACATATTTAAATCAACATTCAAATTATAATTTTCTTCACGTTTCTTTAAAAAAAAAATTAAGAGATTTTTCAAGTGTTACAGGTGACACATTTGAGAACTACTACAAGCAGTTTGGGTTTATCCATGATGACTTTCACCAAAAGGTGTTTAATTAGGTTGTCTCGCACTTTTCTGTGTATGAAAATCTAATTGCCACCTTCTGGCTCAAAGAACACAATCAAGAAGCATTATTTCATCTCAAAATTGGCTTCCTGATATCACTTCCGCATGTGTTGTTACTTCATTTTAATTTTTTTTTCACTCTTGTATGCTTCTTTACTATAAAGGAAATATATCTTTACTATAAAGGAAATATTCCTTTACTATAAAGGAAATACTGAAACATACCAACAAATTTATCACCCTCCAAAAAATTGTATTTTCTTTTATTCCAGCTAGAGCTACTTACTGAAAATCATCATCAGAATCAAATTGTGAATAGCAATAAGAAATAGAAAAAAAGGTTAAAAATAAGTATAGAAAAGTAAAATTAGACAGACATATCAAGAATGCCACAGTACAAGTATAAAGCAAAATATGGCAGTACCTTGCCAGACATGATGTTTGATGTAGTTAACTCAGTATGGTGCAGTTGGCTGCAGTTGACCTGAGTTGCACTTAAAACCTCATAGATCCTGCCAACAGAGAATAATTTCTTCTATAGTTCTGTTAAACTGTCACTTTAGATGCTAAAGATAATTTTCAGAAATTAACGTGAATCTTAAATTAAGGAACATGAGCTGAAACTTGAAGGGCTCCAACAGACTGTTAAGGCTTAGAATATTTTATCTAACTCTACAGAATGCTCCTGTAGGTTTTCCTGGAATTGTGTTTGGTCTATATTCTTAAGGAATACTGGAAATTAGATAATTTATCTATTCTTCTGGGCTATTCCCTGTCATATGAAACAGTAAGATTTGAGAAGTCAGGCACTTAGTGCTCTTACTTAGGTCAGCAGCAGCATTGAAATGTTGAACGTCTACTACTGGAGCTAGAAACTGACTTACTGCTAAGGACAAAATCATTTTACTCTCCTACACCAAACCAGCCTCTAGAATTAGGCGTGTATACTGCATTAGTGTGGGCTGAAAATGCAGCATCATCTTCATATTGCATCACACAATGACTTTTGATTCATCTTAGGTTGGTATTTCATTCACCTGCATATAGAAAAAAAGCTTCAAGCAAATAAACCCCAACCTTAAAGCCTTATTAAATTAAATTAAATTACAGCTAAGTTTGATCATATACTGAACCCTTCACCTATGTCCTGTGGTCAGATGGTTTTAGTTAAGTTGAACCTAGGGTATAGGGAATTGTGAACAGAGAAAATAACTTATAGTGCAGCAACATGAAGACGCAGGGAAGAAGCAAAACCAGGAATCCCTTCTGCCATGCTATGTTATGACAGTACCATTACTTGGAGATCTGGTTTACAAAACCAGACAGCTTGACGTTCCATAACAATCACATTGTTCAGTTGTGTTAGGTTAAAGAGGAGATTAAAATCAAGGAAAATTAATTTTGTTTAACAAATTAAAACTATAAACTGCACTTTCAATTATTTTTTTTTTTTGGTACTATTATTATTCACTTGCCAAGTCAGACTTTTAGCACAAGTCTCATGATGCATTTCTCCAAGCCTTAGATCTTGGACTTAGGTATGTTATTGTTACCTGTTTAATTTCATGTATATCTCATCTACATCCTCCACAAAAAAAAAAACAAAAAAAAAAACAAACAAACAAAAAAAAACCACCAAAACCAAACCAAACCCAAACAAACAAAACTAAAACAAAAATTAAAAAATCCTACTAAACCAAAAAAAAATCCACCAAACCTACCAAACAAATGAACAAAATTCCAGACAACAACAACAACAACTTATTAAGACCATACCATAATTTTAAGGGATCTAGCTTTCCCTTAAAAAAAATTTAAAATCCAAAGATTTTCCTTTTAAAAACTGGAAATATTAGCATCCCTTCCTGTTAACTCAGGTTGGGGCTGTACCAGCAAAGCAACCAGTACTCTGACACAAGCCTTCCATGGGACAGCTGGCAGCCAAGCTCCCAAGCACTCAGAAAGGTGTAAAAACCAAAGAAGAAAGTGGCAATCCCTGCCTACTCTTAATTTTTTATAACTGCATTTCCAAGAGAAGTTAATTAAATGCAAAGCTACTGTGGATCTCAATCCATAAAGTATGTTATTATCCATCAAAACCCAAAGAGGTTGCTCACATAAGCTTTCTGTTGTTGGAAAGATCACAAATTATCAATTTAACTGGAAATGAAGGAACAAATCGTCAGATATGTTCTGTGTGGTGTCTTCATGAAAATGCTGGGGAAGGTTTTCTTACACACTCCCTGCTTGAGTTTTACAGGTACTGTATATTCAATAAACTGTGGAATTTGGCACTGTATTATATTACATATGTTCAACTGAGTTTGTAGAAAGCATCCTTATATTCTCTTCACATAATAAAGTCAGAACTGTATCATAAAATATATATTCGTTTTCTGCAATGTATATATAAAATACCTATCTCTTGCCCTGAGTGTTTCCTCAAGTAAAAAAGCATATATTAACTAATGAAAAAAAAATTCTAATATTTATAATATAAACAGTTTTGACATATGATTTTGGGGCAGATCATATGGTCCAGCAGATGCCTTCTTTACAGTAGCATAATGGAGTTTGGTGTTTGGAGTGATTCTAGTGGTGAATTGCTCAGATAACTAACTTTATTAGTTTGCAGCATTTTTAATTTCTGTGGGTTTAGCATCAAGAAAATATAAAGAGAAGAAAGAAAAGGACAATAAAAAATTTGAAATTAAAACTGACAAATTAAAAAAAAAAAACAGACAATTAAAATAATCCCAAGCAAATCAAGAAAAACACCCTGCCTTAACTAAAGTAAGGAAATTCATAGACTACTTAAATTGATCCTTCTGATTTCAGAGTCCAGCCTACCTTCAAAAGATCATGATATTCTAAGAGTGATTATCATTTTATTCCCTGAATCATTATTCATTCTCTCCTCTGATTTTCTTGCATAGGTAGCTTTATCCTTAGCCTGTAGTCCACTATTACTAGATACATATATATCCACATATAGAATGATGGGAGTATTCTAAGGTGAGCCAACTGCAGTCATTAGAGCTAAGGGTGTCAAAATGTTATAATGACATATTATATTTACATCAAACTTCTTGACTCCTTACAAGCTAAGAAAAAAACCCCACCTTCTGACACGTCAATTTAGAAATTCCTTTACACTTTAAGCATGATCAAATATGAGACATTGTATGAGAAAGTAGAGGAAATAGTGTCTTAGAGTTCCATAAAAAATTTCTTCTTAAGGCCCTCCTTTCCTCCTCAATCATTTGCATCAATGCTTCCCATGTTGCTTAGTTGTGCCTAAATCTGAATATTTTTGACAAATATGAGCAAAACTAGTTCAGTCACATTTTTAACTATAAGGTAAAGGAAAGAAACACTTTCCTCTCACTTTGGGCAATATCTTGCACCATTAGCAGAAGAAGGCTTCCAGTCAATGTAGAAGAATTAATATTTCCAAACAAAGATTCTGCCTCACAGTATTTTAAGTCTGCATAAACTGAATGTTTTCCCAGGTTGATATAACAGTTTTGCAGTAACTAAACTTAATTCAGTAGAAGGACATCTCTTCTGGCTAATCATCTCATGTATTTCATGTGCAGCCATAAAGGAATTCACATTGGATAGATATTTATGCACACGGAACTATCTATGCTTTTTTTGAGCAATAATATTTGCAGAGGATTCAGAGCTGAATCTTCAATATGTACTTGAACATTCAATATATTTTTTAGTATTACCCTCCCCATCTTACCATCTAGTCAAAAGTCTCAGAAAGAAAATATGTTCCAATTTGGAATAGGAGGTTATGTTTGCTAACAATACTTGAAATGTTTATTTTTCAAAGATGCTGTTTCTGGGTATAGCACATTTGACAATGTCATAGAAATAACTATTGTTTCTTATAGTCAAACAATCATGTTGTCAGATTTGTTTCAAATGGAATCCACAACATCATACCAAAATCTGCTCAGTCAGAAATAGCTTATTAAACAGATTTAGGTTTGCTTGGGTTTTTTGGTTGGTTGGATTTGGCTGTTGTTGTTGTGTTGTTGGTTGTTTTGTTTGTTTTGTTATTTTATGGAAATAGCGCTGATCAGATGATACCATGAATCCTAAGCAAATTATGTTACTGGTACAAAGCCTAGGTAAATAGTCTGGAGAGGGATGGAAGGAAAACCTGCAAAGCTGGAGCACAAGATAGCTAGAGATCCAGGTAACTTTCAGAAATCAGTGGGATTTATTAGTACTGTACTGCATCTATAGAAAATTTAATTCTGGTTCAAACATAATTTAAATTTTCCCAAAAATTTGACCTAAGCAGAATCTCCATGTTTTTAATAAGGGATGTAAATGTTTCCTACTACCTTAAAATAGATAAGATGTACCCAGATTCACTGTCCTCTGAAACATGAATCTTTCATTTAAGAGTCCAACCTGAGGAAACCTATTGCAGAACAGAAGCCAGAAAGTTATCCTCTACAGAACTATTTATCTATAAAATTATGATTAAAATTAATTGCTCTGCATTATAGGCTTGCCACACTGTCTTCTCTCTTGCTTAAGAGAAAGCAGCTGATTTTATGGCCATAAAATAAAGATCAGATTATCAAATAGGGTAATTCTACTGAAATTCAGTACAAAATACTGAATTGGTCTTTTAGGGGTAAATCCACATCATCCAGAAATTTACTGTGAAAGACAAGTTATATAGAGATTTCAGTTTAATCTCATCTACACTACTATTATTCAGTTTTACTCCCTTGTCAGCTGTAATTTCATATACTGCATTTAGAACTTTACCATCCCTAGGCATATAAGGATATAATGTTTGTCACAAAGACTCAATAAACCATATGTGTTCATGTGTATACAATGCCATTTCTCTCAGACAATATATGTATGCTAATGTATCTGGGTCTGAGAGCTTAACAGCTCTACCTAGATTCACTACTTAAACAGCTTTATGAAATGTAGTATTATGGTTGCTTTACAAACAATTTAAGTATTTTTATGCATATTAAAAATACTCCTTACTAAGGTATGTTAACCAAACTGTGCTGTACTGGAAAGAAACCTATTACATGTCACTACAACACTTGTACTCAGTCTCATTATCAGTCAGGGGACCCATTTCTGAAAAGGCACCACAGAAATCACTACAGAATTGGAATGCAGCAATACAAAGCAAACTTTTTTATGCAGCTGAAGCTTTTGCATACCAGAATAGAATAGGAATCCCTGAAGAATAAGTGTTCAAACACAGTATTAGAGCACATCTTGAAATGTAGCTTAGCTAATAGCACAGACTGAGCTGAATTGATTTTCTTCAGTTATTTAAATCTCATTATATATGCCCTATTTAATTCCCTCTCCAT
Organism: Actenoides lindsayi; assembly: GCA_025331215.1. NCBI lineage: Eukaryota > Metazoa > Chordata > Aves > Coraciiformes > Alcedinidae > Actenoides > Actenoides lindsayi. Next base: position 72,745 of record WTSP01002764.1, read on the forward strand.
TTAAATTGATATGAAATATAAAACAAGCTTTAAATAATTTAGTAGGAAAAAACATACAAGCTAATTAAAAGCTAAAATTTGAAATCCACACACATAAACTCTTTTTTTAAGACATCTCTTTCCCCCTTGCCCCGGTTTGAAGCTGTGTTTTGTATTGTTTTGGAGATACAATGAGTTTTCTTACACTTTTTTTTTTTCCCAGATTGAAAAATGGTTACAAAAAAGCCCTTAGGTTTCAGTTCCTTTGACTATATGCTACCAACAAGCATTAGTAATTTTTTTAATGCTACTGAAATTGTAATTAAATTGATAAAACCTAAATGTTGTATTCTTAACCACGCAATGCGATTTTCCATAATTATAAATTAAAATAAATGTCATCATGATTATTAATTGCTCTCTTTAATTATAACCTGAACACTTAGATGTCACTTTACACCGTATTACCAAGGTTGGACTTAGCTGGCAGATGTCATCCGGAGGGATGGAGAGGGCAGCAGAAAAAGGGGGCATTAATGCACCAGCACTTTCCATGAGCAGAACCATGTGCATCAGCAATGTAGAAGGCAATAATCAAAAATAAAAAAAATCATCTCCTGGAATTCATGAATTGCACTATTCTATATTTCACTTTTGTGCCAAGTAAATCCTACAACAGATATTCGTACATTAAGAGCTGAAGCTCTTCTGAGTCTGCAACAATATTCAGATAAACATCTTCCTGATAATATAAAAAAGGTAATATCTAATTAATATTTTTGATTAATCTCTATTATCTAGTTTCAAAATCATAAGAATTCTTCCCAAAAGGTTTATGATTTTTCATTACTCTGACTGAAACCATATAATTATCTTTTTTTTTCTTAATTTTTTTTGTAATTTTTTCAAGTAGTGGTTTTATGCCCCAAAAGACCTGTTTTCAAATGCACATTAAGACACTTATCTTCACATTCCTGCTCAGTGCCATAGATAGAGTTCTGCAAATAATCAGTATATAGTTTCAAAACTTCTCAGTTCTATTCCTACTCTTTAATTTTTCAATTACAACATTTATTAATGAAAATTTACTTTTTGAAATATGAAAATTGAATCACAGTTTATGATAAAATGAAACTGTGATAATTATTTCCAAGAAATAAATAAATGCTTAAGTAACATTATTCCAAATATCACTATTCTTACTGGGCTTCCTCATTAGTAAGAGCAGTCTGGAGACAAAGATCTTCGTGAACCCATTATCATCTATTATCCAAACTGTTCTCTGACTCTTTCTCTCACACATACACACATAAATTGGTGCCTGCAATTGTCTAGCCTATAAAGCCAAATAACACAGAACCTGGCAACACCCTGACTTTCTGTTGTCAATTTGAACCTTAGATCTCAAATGCAAGAGACACCTAGCATTTTCTATTTAGAGCAGAGTTGCTTTGTAGCTTAATTAAAGCAACGTCTTGACAGTTCAGAAGATGAGAATTTTCTTCTCCTACAAGGTCTGACAGCATCCTCAGCTCAAACGTGATAATGCAACTTATGCAAGAAATAGTGAAATGTGACATCAAAACTCTTTTTTTAAAGCCCCCAGCTTTACAGAATTCAGAGATTAATAGTCTTATCTTTCTTTGATTTCCACTAATTTATTTAATAGAAATACACAACTACCAACTTAGTAAGTATATGTATCTAGGATATTTTTAACTGAAATCTTCATAGACTTTAAAAAAATGCCTTCCATGAGATTTATAACTATTAGCAAACAGGAAGGTAATTATTTTCATACAGTAACCTACTGTACTTTAGACCTATTTTAGGGAGTTTGTACACATTCACAATTAAGTATCAACACAGTAATTCAGCTATAATCTAATCAGGAATTTTTCAACAGTTTTTGTAGGTTGTTGGTTTTTATGGTTTTGGGTTTGTTTTTCTTGTTTTGGGGGGGGGGGTGCTGGTGGGGGCTGTGTGGGGTGTGTG
>WTSP01002765.1:0-148084 GCA_025331215.1 Actenoides lindsayi
TGGTGGAGGGGTCAAACAAGGTCCCCCTTTTCCCTGTGTTCCCCTCCCAAAAAGTATTGTTAACCCTGGTGTTTCCCCCCCCCCCCCACCCCCCCCCGGCTTTGGCTTCATAGAAGTATGGGATTTTAAAAATCCCATGTGACACAGATAGTAATTTTATAACTGAACTATGATATTATACTTTTTTTTTAAAATAGGAATGATCTATGCTATATTAATAATCCAAATTAGGTACTTAGCATTTGATGTTTTATCTAAATATTTCTCCACTATCATTTTTTGTCAAATTCAGAAGCCCTTGGTATCACACCCTGATGCTTAGGGTCTGGGAGGGTAGGACAAGTGATGTTGCAAGCACTTACAAGCTTGAAAAAATATAATTATTTTATCTTGCCACGTTCGATTGTGTGAAATGGTTAAATGTTATTGCATATTTAGTAATAAAGTAGTAAAAGTTGCAGTAAAATTCGCACAGATCTACTGATCAGTAGTTTGTTCCACAGTTTCAACCATCATCTTTGTATTCAATCACAATCTACTTTCTTCACGTGTTTCATTGTGTCATGCATTCCTATGCCAAAACCTTTTTTTCTGACATCTGCCTGTACCCATACTTCGATCTGTCAACTCTAATGCAGGAATTAAGTTTCCTCATGTTTTTTTCTCCTCTTTCATCCCTCACCTAGTTTTCTTACTGAGGAATTTATCCATCATCCATCCTGGCATTTGCTCAGCCTGCATTTTGGAGGGCTTTTTTTTTTTCTTAATTTTCTGTATTCATCTACAGTGCATGGCCTAAGTCATGGCGCTTTTTTACGGTATATTTTTTAAATAAGGCTTTATTTCTCAAGCTGTTGAAAATGATGCTGCCCCAAACAATTTCACGTTTTCTCTCACATTGAGAGCTGCAGAATTCATCATGCTCTGTGAAATTCCATATAAAACACAGGTGCTACTATCATTTTTATAAGCCATCACTTTCAATATGTTATCACCACGCCTTCTTTTCTTCAACTATATGGAAATGCTGTTCTTATAACTTATACAAACTGCCACTTTTTAGCCATATACAGCCTGCTCACCTTATTATGCACCTCTGCCTCCTTCCCCTCACATCAGTGTTCTCTGCTGTTTGCTAGAACATTAATTTGTGTGTATATCTTCTATATTTTATTCACAGAGCCATGTTTGAAGTTAATATGAAAGAACGAGATGATGGCAATGTTACTATTAGTAATCTATCGCCCAAGGCAGTGAAAGCTTTTCTTGATTACGCTTACACAGGAAAAACAGAGATAACAAATGATAATGTGGAAATGCTTTTCCAACTGTCGTCATTTCTTCAAGTTTCACACCTTTCCAAAGCTTGCAGTGACTTTCTAATAAAAAGTATTGATCTTGTCAATTGCTTACAGTTGCTTTCTCTATCAGAAAGTTATGGTTCCGTCCGCTTATTTGATCATGCACTAGATTTTGTACAGCACCACTTTTCTTTGCTGCTCAGATCAAGTGATTTTTTGGAGATGAATTTTGAGATACTACAAAAATGTCTTGAGGCTGATGAACTAGATGTTCCTGAGGAAGAATCAGTGTTGAAAGCTGTCCTTCAATGGACCAAGCACAGCTTAGAAACACGACAGAAATATCTGCCTAATTTGATTAAAAAAGTGAGACTACATCAGTTACCTGAAAAGACTTTACAGGATTTTCTACATTCTGAGGAACACTTACTTACGAGTGCTAATTGCTCAGTAATAATCAATGATGCAGTTAAAAGTGTGCAGAACTTCAGTGGACTGTTTCCAGATGCACGTCCTTCAACAACAGAGAAATACATATTTGTGCATAAAACTGATGAAGATGGAGAAAACAGACATACATTCTGCTACAACATCAAAACAGATAAATGGAAAGAACTACCACATACGCACATGATTGATCTTCCAGGGTCAAGTTTATCTAGCTATGGAGAAAAAATATTTATAACTGGGGGATGCAAAGGGAATTGTTACAGGACTGTCAGGCTTCATATTGCTGAACCATTTCATGACGCCACTGACCAAACCTGGTGCTACTGTCCAGTCCGCAATGAATTCTCCATAGTGTCAGCAATGAAAAAACCAAGGACAATGCACACATCTGTTGTAACCTTAAATCAGCTGTTTGTAATAGGTGGAAAGACCAGAGGAGCTCAAGAAACCCGAAGTCTTTTGGATGTAGAATCCTATAATCCTCTTTCCAAAGACTGGAAATCTGTAAGCCAATTACCAAGAGGTATCTACTATCCAGAAGCAAGTGCATGTCAGAATATAATTTACGTCCTTGGCTCAGAAGTAGAGATTACTGATGCCTTTAATCCATCTCTCGACTGTTTCTTTAAGTATAATGCTATGACTGATCAGTGGTCTGAGCTTGTAGCAGAATTTGGGCAGTTTTTCCATGCAACTCTAATCAAAGCTGTTCCAGTGAACTGTACATTGTACATCTGTGATCTCTCCACCTACAAGGTGTACAGTTTTTGCCCAGAAACCTGTGTTTGGAAAGGGGAAGGATCTTTTGAATGTGCTGGCTTTAATGCAGGGGCAGTTGGGACAGAAGATAAAATTTATATATTAGGTGGTGATTATGCTCCAGAAGAAATTACAGATGAAGTTCAAGTCTACCATAGTAGTAGGTCTGAGTGGGAAGAAGTTTCACCAATGCCAAGAGCCTTAACTGAGTTTTACTGTCAGGTCATCCAGTTTAATAAATATAGGGACCCCTGGTCATCTGTGCTGACAATTTGCTCTGGAGAATTTTGAAACTCACAAGTCAAAAAAACCTATTTAAATGCACAAGTTTTAGAACAGATTTTTAGGTATTAATTTACAGATGGAAAAATATGCACTGTTTTGTTTAAATCTTCAGTTTAAATTGTATGCTGTAAAATTACTATTGGAAGAGTGCATTAAATTGTCATTTATGTTAGTCATTATATAGAAAGTATTACTTAATTTAATATGCAAGTCTTCTCTGTAATTATCTGAATAATTTGCAAAATGATATTACTTTTCAAAAAAGCATAGTCATGAGGAATTCACTGTGTAATGTGTGCCATTATTTCTGTAATAGTCACAGTAGATAAATGCTGAGTGAGAAAACTGACTGTGATACTGTTTTCCCTATGTAACTGAAGTTTAAAAGAAATCCACATTATTGTTGGTTTATTTAGGCTTTTTATATTCATAAACCTGTAAGAGGAATTAATTGTCAGCTTTAACTTTCTAGAATGACCTTAGCAAGGGCAAGAGCCAAAGTGACCTTCACAGCATTAAAACCAGGTATCTAACTTGAAGAGACTGATAATTCCTATCATCTTACTTCAACTCTTCAGTTTTACCAGTTTTTCTCCATCCTTGTGCCTTAGTAGTAGCTGAACTTTCTAGTTCCATCCCATTAACCGCGGCAAGACAAAACTTGGATAACATATTGCAGAGTGGGCAAGATTTCTACAGGATGGATGATTCATGTGGTATCTTTGCTTCAGTCATGCTGTTAACTAAAGAAAAAACACTTCAGGGTGTTTTCTAACAGAAGTCTTCCATCTCTGAAGTCTCCCTTGCTAGCTACTAAGCAGCCACTAGGTTGCTTACGGCAGCAAGCTGTAAAATAAATTTTAGTTGTTGCTTCGGTTAACTGTGGGAAAAGTTCGTATCTTGTCATACATAAAATACAAAGTTACAAAAATAAATCCCCATATTTAAAGTAAAAGTAAACAGTATTTCTGAGCTGAATTCATTTTTTTTTTTTTTTAACTTCTATATTGGTTTTAACGGAATTAAAAGACTTTATTGTGTACTTCATGGTAGTTTTAAGTGTTACAATACTACATGGCAAATGCTACGCAATATATTGCTGGATAAACTTTCAGTAATCATCTATTATAATGTTAAAAATGTAATGGACTTGTAGTAATAATATTAGTCTAGGCTTACGTTGTGAAGTAAGTTTGATCTCATGCATTCAAAGTGGGAACTGCATCTGACAAGACACTGAAATTAAATAGGTTTCATAAATTCATTTGTAATCTTGCACAGCCTCAGAATTTTCTTTCTTACCAGCTATCTGCATAAGATATTTGGGAGCCCTTTTGTTCCATATAAGTATCATTTAGGCAGTTTGTTTAAGCAGTTGTCTTATGCCAGACAGAATGGTACTAAACCTCTAAGCACATCTTTTCCAAGCAGTCTGAAAATGAAGAAAATAAGTGAGGCATATATAAGATCTTTCATATGGCTTGAGATGACCACAATAAATTCATTATCAGATCACTACTGCATGTACTTTTTGCAAAACTCAAGCTCAGTATTAATGATTAAAGCTTAAATACTTCTTTTTTAAACAGCACACAATGGAATGTTCCAATTCTGTGATCGACTTAAGAATTTGTCATCAGATACCTTCATAAATTTAGATAGCATTCATGATAAGTGTTTTCATAGGGCTGTAAATGAAAATTATGCTTATTTGCAGAACATATTAATAAAGTGGAACCCTTCCACTCAATAATTTATATGTATTAAGATTCATGTCAGTTTTGTAGAAGTAAATAGATTGTTGTTACAGTATTTCAGGCAACTTCCACATTTATTTTGCTCTTTTCATAGGCAGTCTCCAAATCATAACTACACTTAGGTAACCTTTAGTCACCATACTGAAATGCAAGCATTTTTATATTGGAACACAACTAGTTTTTTTAGTACAAAGAAAATGTATTGACTAGTTTAGGAGAGATGGAGAATATTATTCCTGCTTACTGAAACAGCAGGAGAAAAATAGACATGTAAGAGAACAGCAATTTTAGCATTAATAAAGCTGCTCAATGTAGCATAGAGACTTTGTTAATCATTAGTTATTTCAACTTGTTATTTCATTGGAATATAAGTCTGAATTCTCATTTACTTGTGGTTTTGTGTTGGTTTTATACCTAAGTAATATGAGTGTGCAATTTATGCAATGAGAAAAGTAACATATTATGCCCATAGTACATGGGTATAAATAGCTATGCAAATTGGAAGAGACTGGAAAATTGTGAGGGTTTTTTTTTAATCACCACTGTCATGTCCAAATTGGTGGGTCAGATAAACAGTGAGTGACCAGTCAGTAATATGGGTGATGCTCTTTCTTCTAAGTTTTTCCTTATTGTAAATTTTTTGGGGCAGTCTTCCATCCAGCTACCTGCTGTATGTATAAGCCTCTGGCATACGACATCAGACAAAGCAATGACGTATGTGACAAATTACTTATTAGTAGGATTAATAGTGAAAACTGAATGAAGCTTAATTTGGAAAATAGACATGCTTCTCTAATATACTATGCTACATTTGCACAGGAACTAATGTCAGTTCCCAGTTTGACAAATCATTCATGGATTTCAAATGGAGTTGAGCTCTCTCACTCAGTGATCAGGAAATAATGTAGTAGTGTCAGTTAATTTATACCATTGCTTACAGAAAAGTTAATCATGAAATAGTACTAACTTTCCTCAGTTATGTAGGTAAGCCTGCATGACAGCTCTTACAGAGGGAAAAAGGTAATTTGCCAAAATTCCACATACAGAGAATTAAATCTGATAGCAGAACTGAGTGCAGAAGAAGCTGTGTTAGAAAGGCATGGTTGAAAACAAAGCTTTAGGGTAGAATTAAAGACCTATGTTCCACATCCTGCGATTAATCACTAATGATGTAAGAAATCTCAGCAAAGTCAGCTATACTACTCAGAAAAACATGGATTACTTGCATGTAGGTCTGGATCAAAGAGATTTTTCAGTCTCCTTTGCACAGCTGTTATGCAATTTAAAAGAAGTCACAAAACTAGTGCAAAGTGAGTTTTTCTGCATCTTTTCTGACTTTTCAAAGCTCAAAGTATTTTACGGAAAAGTATCTTCCTCTAAAATTAGTCAATGACTAGATCAATGATTACCTATGTTCTCACTGAAATATAGTAAGATGTTTAAAACATACAAATTGCATGTGAAGTTATAATCTGCTATTTGCACTTAAACAATGTAGCCAAAACATTTCTAATAGTATTCTATTGTATGTCACAGAACACACCACAAGCATGACCAGTATAACATACATGAAGATAATATATATTGTATGTGGGATTTTAATATCTAGTAACAATTATATTGGATAAACTTAATTTTTAAAGAATGCTATCAAAACATTATGGCACTTTGGTAATGTTATCACACTGGTTTAGTTGTTATAATAAATATCAATTATCCAAGTGTTTATATTGATTATGTTTGCACAGACCTGATGATTATTATTTATGTACTAATGAATTTATTTTCTATACTCTAAATAGATTTGTAGTAAGTCAGTTTACTGCAGTTAAAAATTCATTATATTCACAAAATGGAGTAGATTTACTGGGTCAGATTTATTTCTGGTATTACTCCATGAAGAAAGCTGTATACCTCCTCTGATTAGCAGTAAGTAGTAGGTAAGGTACAGGAGGATATAGAATGTGCTGTCTGCAGTTCATAATGTGGTCTTATTTTAGATGTTTCTGTTTGTAGGTGACCAACAGGAGGCAGCATAATACCTGTTTTAATTAAACCAGACTAAGACCAGGGATACATTGGGCAATATTTATACCTGAACATTATACTCAGTTTACCTTTTTTTCCCCTTCTAACATCCAATAAAGCATAGAGAACAGTAACATTTTGCTGCTGCCTGGGCTCTGCTGATATGTGGAAACTATGATACATGTTTGCCGAGATGTGCATTCTTTTGTGAAATAAAAGCACCAAGCAACTGAATCCTTCTCAGGTCTGGTTTTTTTCAGCGAGTTTCAAAATACAGTGGATCTATAATGTTTCTAATGAGGTTAACCACCTTTTTTTTTTTTTTTTTTTCTTCAACTGGAGAACATTTTGAATGGTAGATTATAACCAAGAATGCAGTTATATATAACTCCCACTGCAGTGAGAGGTTTGTTGGTTTTTTTATTATCCCTGGGCCTTCTATTTGTATATCCATTGTATATCAATTTGCTACTCCCATGCTAAATCTGATTTAGTCTGCTGAAAAGTTGTAAATTTAACATTGTAAAAATACTCATTTAAATTGGTATATTTTTTTTTATTGGATCCATCTAGCCCAGATTGATATATAGGTGTTTTGTAACAGTTTAAGTATTGCAAATGTTTAATTGACTGAAATGGGTGTCCATACTACTTAGAAGTGGCTTTAATTAAAAGGACATATAAGCTACGTAGTCTAAAATTCATGTACAAAGGATGCAGAAGTGGCATTAATACAAAGTGAGGGAGTCCTGTGTTGTCTTGTATTCTTCCAGAGCTTAAAATTCTGTGACCTTCTAACCTCTATATAGAGTTACAGTAATAAAAATTAGCCTTCCAACACTCTGAGGCCTTTGCCTGACAGCTAGGAAAAGCCATTTGAAGACACGTACAAAGCGTGCCAACAGCATTCACAATGTTAAAAGCTTACACTGAGCAATGATGGGATTCCCAGGCCAAATTTAAGAGCTGTAGTTGTGTAACCCTGTGCACAATCAGAAGAAAAATGCATATGAATGTTCTACAGATCCATGGAATTCACCATGGGCTTTCACAGTTTCTATCTGGCATCAACTATATGGTGGGCTTTTCTCATTGTCATCAAAAGCAAGGAAGTAGAGTCTGGATTTAATGACTAAAATACTCATAAATTACACTAATTTATGTGCATTACCCATAAATTACACATTAACTTCCAGACCACTCACATGAACAAAGGAAGTCCAAGGTTGTTGGAGGAAACTGGTATATACCAAGATTTTTCACCTGTCACCAATAGTTTCTGTAATAATGGAGTAACAATAAGGGGAGAAAATAGAGCTACTTAGAATTATGTGCATGGCTACCCTAGAAAATTGTGTGCTTCCTAGTTCAAATTATTCTAATGGACACTAATCATATTTACTGGTTTTGCGCTTTACAATAAAAGAAGGATATTCAATGAAGTGTAATTAGCACTAATTATTTTTGCAAACCAGCCTAAGTTCAGCCTGTTAATGACTTTCACTCTCTGTAATTTTTCCCCCTATTTGTACCTGAATCTAGTTTGAACTAGCTTGCAAGACCTTTAGGGCACACTTGCATCTTACTTCTGAACGCTGTCAGAATACTGGTTATAATGTAAATTGAAGTCTAGTTCATACATAGGCTTTAGTAAGAAGAATCCCCTCATCATAGATCACCAGCAATGCAGCATTGTCTTGTTACCCTACGCCATACTACTTTTGTTCTTAAAATATTTATATTTGATACACAACAGACAAGTATGGCAGCAAAACTGTTGTTACCTGTAACAAAAGTCATAGCCTTTCCATGTTTAGTTTCGATAAATATTTTCAGGAAGTTGACTTTCAGAATTTTTCATTGAAACTGGAAAATATAAAGAAGATTTGTAACTTCATTATCACAGTAATGATCACTAGAATCTATATTGATCAAATAACCTATCTGTCCAGTGAAAATCCTTAAGTCCAAATACTGAATACAGCCCAGAACTCAGATTTTAAAGGATTGTGCAAGTAACTGTTAATAAACATACAAAATGATATGAACACGCATCAGGTTGGACAGAATTGAGGTAGCAAACCTTCAGAAAAAAAAAGAATTTTGAACTAGCCACTGACAAGTGGTGCCTTAAACCTGTATGCTACCAAGGCAACAGGATGGGATATAATACAAAGAGCAAGTGCTGGACACTTCATGTGCGGCTGAAGAGGCAAAAACAGAGCTCAAAACCAGAAAGGTCCACAAAAGTGGAGTGTAGACTCAGTTACATTAATGGCATGGCAGCTTACATAAGCAACACTTTCCAAAAGATTTTTTTGGGGGTTTTTTGTTTGTTTTTTACAACGGCATCTCCACAAATGCTATTTGAGCGATCACAAGCCCCAGAATACACGCAAACCACCCGGTTTAGGAAGAAATGCAAACTGCTGTGCGTTAGCTCTGCCATCAGCTGGCTCCGGCGGCCACTTTCTGGCCGCTCCTACGCAGCCGTAGAAAGGCCCACGGAGTAAACCCATCCCCTGAGCCGGCACACGAGGAGACTGAGCTCCCCCGCTCCCTCCTTGCCTGCCTCACAGAGGCAGGCTGGCTGGCTGGCTGTCTCGCTGTCTGTCTGTCTGTCTCCCTCCCTCCGGCCCGCCCATCCACCCACCCTCTCCCACCATCCCCGGCCGCCGCGTCGCCCGCCACCCCCCAGGCGGGACGGGAGCGCCGGGACCGCCCTGTCTGGCTCCTCCATAAGCCGGCGAGATCCCCGCCGCCGGAAGCTCATTGAGGGGAGAGGCTGGCCTTGACAGCCATTAGCCAATCACTGACAGGGATCGGGAAGACAAACAAAGGCTTTAGCCAATGGCTGCGCACAGCGGCGGCCGTCTAGGAGAGGAGTTGCCGCGCTTCAAGCTTGTGCGGGGGATTACGACCTCCTTGGCGCGTCAGGGCGGTGAGGGGGTGGGGCGGGGGAGAAGTGGCGGACGTGGGCCGCCAATAGGCATGCGGGAAGGACTGACAGGCACGCAGCTGGCCCAATGGGAGGGCGGTGACTGTTAAAGGGCCGGCGACCCGGAGGGGAGAGTTGGGCGCAGGTGAGTAGTTCGCGCGGCTCCCCGGGGACTTGAGTGGGGTGTGGAGATGAGCGGGCTTGGCCCGCGGTGGCGCTGAGGCAACTGCTTCCCCCTGGGGGGACTGCTGCCCGCGCCGGGTGTAGGCAGCCCCCGGCCCCTTTGTGGGGGGAGAGCGGTACAGCTTCGCCGCTCTCGGCCCCTGAGGGCGGCGAAGGGGTTGCTCGCCGTCCTGATCGGCGGCCCCGTGGGTAGGCCCTCCTCCCCCCACTCCCGAGAGAGGCGGGGGTACCCGCCGGCCTGCCTGCGGGTCACTTGACGGGGGTGGGGGTCCCCAGCTTGCGATACGGGTAGGGGCCGTGGGCCCACCTGCTTCCCGGGGCATAACGGGAGACCCGCGGCCGCGCCCGGGGCGCAGCCGCCCTGCTGGACCGGGCCCGAGGGACCTCTGTCGGGCCCGTGCCGACTGGAGTAGCCGGCCGTGCCCCTGCCTTTCTTTGTTGGCTTCCGTGGCCTCCCCGCAGCGCCTCGTGCGGCTCCTGGCGGGACAGGGCCGGCCCCGCTGGCTGGCGGCGCGGTCGCAGGCTGGCAGGGCCGCCTCGGGCCGGGGGCCTGCGCCTGCCTTCAGCCCTCCGAAATGCGCGCCTCGTTGGGAAGGCAGGTTTTCTCCTTCCCCTTCGTGTCAGGGGAAAGGGAACTTCCGACTGATGCGTCTGTGGATTCAACCGGCAGAATCCACCGGTGCTTTCCAGCCTCGGTACCCCCTCTCTGCTTCGTTAAATTAGCCTTTTAGGTGTTGGTGGTTCCCTTCAGTGCTTGCCTTTTCACGTGCTCCAACCCTAAGGTCCTTGCAGAGACGACAGTCCGTTGGTGATGTGTTCAGCAACACCCAGCTGTATTAAAGCCTCTCTTAATATAAAAGTATAAGTTGTTCCAAGCCAGGGTAGCTTTAAAAAATATTTTATTTTGAAGTTTGAGAATGATGGCACCAAACTTTTTTTTATGTGTTGGGTGTGAAAGAGTGTTGCTCGATATGGAAAACTTTGCAAGTGAACCACATGTTTGCAGTCAATAATGTGTAGGAGACAGTTGAAGAATGTTCTCTAACTATTACGTGTATTATCCCCTCAAAAGGAGAGATTTTGTGTAATGTGCTGTTGTATTTTTTTTAACCAAACTCGGAAAAATGACAGCAGAAAAAAGTACTCAGTAATTTAAGAAGCCTATATAACTGAGGAGAGTTAAGGATTAAGCCCCATTAGTCAGTAGCAATTGCATATATCTGCCAGACATTTGCTTCAGGGGGACAAAAAGTCTGTATTAGATTAATAGTGAAGAAACCTAACAGCTTGAGACTGTAAGTACTGGGTAGTGACTCGTTGGCCTACTTGGTTTAAGGCCTTTTAGACTTACTTGAAGTGGTAACATAGTACAAAAAACCAGTTCAAAATAAATCCTAAACTGGACCATTACTAAGCAGTCTGCGAACCGTTTTTTATTTTCGATGTCTGCTTTCAAGGGTTGATTTTTTTGGTTTGGTTTTTTTGGTGTTTTGTTGTTTTGGGGTTTTTTTTGTGGGGTTTCTTTGGTTTGGTGGGTTTTTGGGTTTTTTTTGTAATGTAGTCTGTGATATATTCATCACTGCATTAATAGTCCTCTGTTTCTCCCACTCAAACTTTCTGTACAGAATTGCACACAACCTGTCAGGTATATAATGGGGTTTAGCTTTCTTTTCAGCATCACACAAGGGAGCAGCTGTTGCTGAGGGCAGAGGACTGGGTGAACTTTGAACCAGTTATCACATCTGATAGGAGGGGTTTTGCAATGTGAGAGACATAGAAGGCGGCTTTACCAGTGAGCGTGTAGTGACTTATTCCTAAGTCTGTTTCCTGTTAAAACATCTCTGATTTTTGAACTAGTAGTTATTTTTGAACAATCATCAGAATTGCTCCAGGGTTTGGGTTTTGGTTTTTTTTTTTGTGATTAAGATAAGTCAGAAGAGCCTCTGTCTCTAAAACTTAGAGTTTTTCATATTAACCTTTTATTTATTTATTTGATTTTGGGATTAAAATAGTGTCTCACTTAAAATGTGTCTCAGAAATTTCAGTCCCCTAAACATTTCTTGTTTTTCAAGTAACGATATAACAATTTTAGCTTCTTTTGGAAATAATTAGTATTTAAAGTGCAACGTGCATGTCAAACTTCAGCCTTAAGCAAGTTTTGGCTGGCAATACTCATAAGAGTTGAAGGAAAATATATGTATTTTTGTAATGGAAATACTAACCCTAACAGTTTGCGACATGGATATATGAATGGATTTATAATTCGTACAGGATTAGAGAAGGTATCTATAGCTGCTTTATATTCAGAGTTTAAAAAAAATGGTTTTCTTCTATCAAATGAACAGTGAGTTCAAAATATGCATTCCTTAAATGATGACTTAGGAGTCAAGTTCATTAAATGAAATATACAGTATATACTTTGGAGATTTATGTTGTTTGCTCTTTTTTTCTTAGGAAGCCTGAAAAATAGGAAAATACTACAAAGTGAAGAGAAAATTCACTTCACGAGAACTGAGCTCTGCTTTCATTGGCTTTTAATTTTTATTTGTATTGATAACTGATTAGTGTCAGATCATCTCTGTATCGTACTGAGGTGAAATTATTAGGTTAAAGCTGGAAAAGATGAAACAATTAAAAAGAAAAAGAAAAAGCAATTTTAGTGTTCAGGAAACTCAGACTCTCCTTAAGGAAATCAGAAAAAGGCGAGAAGTACTCTTTTCAAAGCAACTTAATACAACAATTAATGAGATGAAACGGAAAGCTTGGGAGGAAATAGCAGAGTGTGTAAATGCTGTAGGTGAAGGAGAGCAAAGAACAGGGACAGAAGTGAAAAGGCGATACCTTGACTGGAGAGCACTCATGAAGAGAAAACGTCTGAATGCAAACATCAAAGTAGTAGGTGCTGGGTTTCACCTTCCTTCATCCAATTTAGATGACTCTCTCAATGAAGACATGGATGAGAAAATGGGATTTGCAATTGAATCTAGTTTTGAATGGCAAAATATTACTGACTTCAGAGAAGCTGGTGGATCTTTAACAGAAATCAAAGTAGAAGAGGAAGAGGAGGATCCGCAGAATTTTGACGTGAGTGACTGACATACGTTAGCTATATGCAATATGGCATTCATTTAATTTCAGCATAAGGCTTTTTGATGTGTTTTTTCATAGCATCTGTTTCTGTTTTTTTCTGAATGTGTGAATTAAAGAAACTGTAGAAACAAATATGTTTCAGAGAGATGGTATTCAAATCTAACAGCTTGCAATTGTGTGTAAGGTCTCGGATGTTGATTATTAAATTTATATCCCTTAACTTTCAATGTGTATTTGCACATATGTTTTCCATTTGTATGTGCCATAGATAAGAATTATTTCACTCGGTAGAATGGAAATATGCTGTTGAAGGAAACCGATTATTTTCATACTTGTGTCTGTCTGGATGAACAGAGAAGAGAAGTGCACCTCTAACAAATGAAAGTATGTTACCTGCAGGTACAGAAAGAAATAGGATACTGCTTGCATTTCTCAGAAATAACCCACATAAGATGAAAATATTACTTGAACAAGTTACTCAGCCATTCCTCTCTGTCAGAATTTTAGTGTGAATTTGAGAAGCAGCTGTGGATCCTGTAGACAGGCTGTTACTTCTAATAGTACCATTACTGGAGTAGGGAGCCAGCTAGAGTAAGGTTAAATGTTTGGATGGTTTTGTTGTACCTGTACAAATATAGAGTTATCATTTCAAAAAAAGGGTACTTGGAACAGTTTTGGTTTGAGGCTTTTTTTGTGTGAAGGGGAAAGCAATTCCTGTCTTAGCTCAGTTGAGATATGTGCTGGGGAAAAAAAAAATCATCATAAGCTGTTAAATAGTACTGAGACTACTGTCTGACAACTGAAAAACAGTGTCTGTCTGCTCTAATGCTGGAGGACTGGCAGTGGCTTTCATTGTCTTAAGATATTCTGAAACCTTGCTTGCCTCAGTTTGTTTTTCTTTTGCAGCATACTTAGTAGGAGACAATTATTCCTTGTGTACTATGAATTTATAGCATGTAAGGGCTATAATTCTGTACAAGTTGTTACAGTCTGCCAAGAGCAATGGTCCTAACCACCTAGTCTTTCGTGTCATAAATAGCTTTACAGCAAATGTGGTAATACAAAGTTGGTTAAACAAGTCATGTTTATTGACCCACTTAATACAGTTTGAAGGGTTAGGAGCATGTGAAAAATGTCAGTGTTAAATGGTTTTTGAAAATGGAATCCCCAAGTTAGTGAAGGCTGGTTTAGCTGACATACTGTATAGCCTATGGATCCAGCTGCTCTGATAAATAGTGAGTCACAGCAAATTCCGAGTGGCTTACATAACTGACACTCAGCTATATGAAAAGTAGGAGCAACATATGCTTTTTTCTGATGTAGTTTTCTATCAGTGGTTTTGAGTGCTGTATGTCTACGTTCTTGCACGTCCACTGACAAGCTGATTTTCCCATTTTTCATTACTAGATGCTAACTCACAGATAACACATGTTTTTTCTACCTGTGTAATGATAGTTTTTTGATCTAACGTGGTTATTTCGCAGCATGCAAGTTAAACGGTTCTGAAAATGAAAAAAGCCAGTATGTTCTTTTCAGTCAGATTGCATGTAACAGATTTATTGCGGCATAAAGACTGGAATGTAATTCTTGCCTTTCACATTCCTCTCTACAGTTTCCTATTGAGGAAGAAGAAGAAATTCTGTCATCAGTGCTGCCAGATTCGAAAAAGGAAAACGACCTACCAGACTTCCCCCACATTGAAGAGTTTGGAAATCTAAGCTCTGCTCAAGCTAGGCTAGCCTATGAAGATTCTCACTTGCTTATAAATCTGGAGAAGCAGAAGGTGGAGCTGGAGAAGCAGCGACTAGACATTGAAGCTGAAAGGCTGCAAGTGGAGAAGGAGCGCCTGCAAATTGAAAAAGAACGGTTGCGGCATGTGGACTTGGAGCGTGAGAGACTTCAAATTGAGAAGGAGCGACTTCAGATTGAATGGGAGAAACTCAGACTAGAGACTCTTCATGCCGAAAAACCTGCCCTGGAAAATGATCTCCCCCAAACAGAAAAACCCATCATGCAGCAGCCTCTTGATCTAGAAACGGAAAAGTTAAAACTGGAAAAAGAACGCTTGCAGTTGGAGAAAGAGAGGCTGCAGTTCTTGAAGTTTGAGTCAGAGAAGCTGCAGATTGAGAAGGAACGCTTGCAAGTGGAGAAGGAGCGCCTTCGAATTCAGAGAGAGGGTCACTTGCAGTGAACTTCTTGCCTGAAGTGTCAACATTAGTGTTTCGATGTTTGTAAAATAGAGGTAGTTCTTAATACTGAAACTGTCCTAGAGGCTTAACATTCTTCTGTTCAGAGTTGATGTTAAACTGAAAAAGAAGGAAAAAAAAAAAAAAAAAAGGGTGCTCAGTATGTCAGTGTGCCTACACAAATGAGCTTATGTGTGAAATTGCTTTTCAGTGTATCAGAACTAAGTGTTATGTTCTCTTGTCTTCAGTATTGTGTTGTATTAGTTTGGTGTCCTTTCTAGACACATTGAGAAGAATCCAGGCTGAACCTTATACTTTTTTCACTGTACTAACAGTAAGGAAGGATCAGAATAAATCAACATATGTTGTGAGGGCATGGTGCTGATGATAGCCCACACAGTAAATAAGTGTAAGTTAAACAGAACACAGTAACACAGAGTCATGATCCAATTGGTTCATTAAACTTAATCCTTCCCCCCCCTCCCCATTTTTTTTTTTCCACCCCCACAACTGGAAAAAGAGCTCAAGAATTATCTAAAAGTTAAAGTACAAATTAAATCCAGTACAGTTGTGTTTACTGTTGTTCCATGGCTTGAATCGAATGGGAGTGCAGAAAATAGTATTCTTCTTTTGCATGAAGTATTCATACTAGATAAAGTTATACCTCAACCATATGTATGATAATCTGGACTGGTGGTTGCATAATACTGTATGAAATACAGCACCAGTCTTTGCATAGCACAGTGACTTAATAGACATGCTGTCTGATGACCCCCTGAGTTCAATTGATAGACCTGGTTTGTTCCTTGGAGGATGGTAGTTGATGATGGGAGTCTTGGGAGTGGAGGCTCAGGGGCTGAGCACAGACTGAGCACTGAGCTTCATCGCTAGCACTCTTGGTGTCAGTTCTGCCTGCCCAGCACTGAGGTCTTGTCTGTGAGGCAGACAGAAGAGGCTTCCATGGCTGACAGCATATACTGTGTTTTAATTGGACAAACAGAAATGGTCAGTGCTGAAGGCTGTGAGTACTTTCTATAAGCAGTATTCATTTGAAATAGTAACAAACAAGGAAGCTTTCTATTATTTCATGTATCTTTAAATCCCAACTGAGCCAGACTTCACATTTCTTGTATTTCTGCAAGTAACTATGTTGGTTTTTTTTTTTATTTCATTTGAAACTTAGGACTGTGAGAATACTAAATCTGAATATATGTTGAGTGACTTACATGAGTTCTTGTGCAAGTAAGTATATTTATACCACTACAGGATTACTTTTATTCTGGAAAGAAAATGTTATTTTTTTATTACTGAAACAAGTGTGCTTCTACAGTGGAAATAAATTCGACTACTACAATCCAAAATTGCTCTTGAAATTGTGTTTCTTCACAGTGAAACAGGGTTACACATGAAGAGAAACCTGGATACTTAGCGCTGCAGCACCCTAAAGTTGCTGGTGCTTGTACTCCTTGTGTAGTAAAACGGAGAGATGAGGAACTTCAGAGTAGGACTTAAACCAACCAACACTTGCTTAAGAAAGAAAGAAGGAAAGTAGACACAAACCTCCATAATAGAAATGTGTCTGGGGAAAGTGTATCTGAGATTCTTCCTGAATGTGGTGGGTTGACCCTAGTTGAACACCAAGTGCCCACCAAAGCTGCACCAAATCACTCCCCTCCAACTGGACAGGGGTAGCAAATTACAACAAAAGGCTCGTGGGTTGAGATAAGGACAGGGGGAGATTCCTCACCAATTACTGTTATGGGCAAAGCAGACTTGACTTGGGGAAGTTAATTTATTGCAAATCAAATCAGAGTAGGATAATGAGAAATAAAACCAAGTCTTAAAAGCACCTTCCCTGCGTGCATCCCTTTTTCTTGGATTTAACTTCACTCCTGAGTTCTCTACATCCTTTCCACCAGCAGCAACTGGGGATGGAGAATGGGGGTTGTGGTCAGTTCATCACATGTCTCTGCTCCTCCTTCCTCCTCAAAAGGAAACTCCTCACGCTCTTCTCCTGCTCCAGTGTGGGGTCCCTCCCAGAGGACTGTCTTCCACAAACTTCTCCAACACGGGTCCTTCCCATGGATTAGTTTTTCATAAACTGCTCCAGCAAGGATCCCTTCCACAGGATGTAGTCCTTAAGGAACAGACTGCTCCAGTGTGGGTCCCCCATGGGGTCACAAGGTGCTGCCAGCAAACCTGTTCCAATGTGGACTTCTACACGGGTTCCTGCCAGGAGCCTGCTCCAGCATAGGCTTCCCTCAGGTCACAGCCTCTGTTGGGCATCCACCTCTCTGGTGTGGGGTCATCCAAGGGCTACATGGGATCCATTATTAACCTCCTTGGGCTGCAGGGGGCAGCCTGTATCATCATGGTCTTCACCATAGGCTGCAGGAGAATCCCTGCTCCAGTGCCTGGAGCACTTCCTCCCCCTCCTTTTCTGGCCTTGGTGTTTGCAGAGTTGGTTCTCTCACATATTGTCATCCTTCTCTTCTGGCTGCTGTTACACAGTGGATTTTCACCCTTCTTAAATATGTTATCCCAGAGGTGCTACTGCTGTCACTGATGGGCTCAGCTTTGTCCAGTGGTGGGTCTGCCTTGGAGCCGGCTGGCATTGGCTCTGTTGGACATAGGGGAAGCTTCTAGCAGCTTCTCACAGAAGTCACCCCTGTAGCCCTCCCATATCTAAAACCTTGTCACACAAACCCAATACACTGAAATAAGTAAAAAAATGATTAATTTTCAGCTCCCTGATATGTATCAAACAAATGCATATTAAAAAGAGCTTTCTGTGATTTGGAGAAAAGATTTATCTTTCCCTTTCATAATACGAGAGAGGCAGAATTCAGGAAGTTTGTCAGTGAGTAGAGCATTTACCCAAATAGTGCAATAACCTGGATTTCGTGATCACTGATCCAAGAACATGAAAGGTTTTGGGGAAAAATAAATAGATAAATCTGAATAATTTCTGAATTCTGGATGATTTAGAAACCTTGAACGCTCCTCCAAATATGAATAGAGCACTATGTAAGCAATTACTTATTCTAACTTCATCCTCCTAGGGAAACGATGCATCCTTTGTTTATATGAAACATTTTGGAAAATACTCGATGAAATTAAGTATCGCCATTAATCATTGAAAATACAGCTTCAACATAAAATTTAGAGAAAATTAGAGTTTAATGCATCGTTTTTATAGCTTACTCTTTTTTTTTTATACCAAAATTGCAGTCAATTTGTGGCAATTTGACTTTAAATGTCATATCTTTAAGTACTAATCCTCAATCTCTTAAACTTAATTGCTTAATTTACCAACCTGGGATCCTGGCAGCGAAGCCTAAGGGCAAGATTTCCACCATGCAGATGTCGCCGAAATCAAGACATAAGCATGAACACAATTCCTCTGTGAGACAGAGAGATGTTTGGACTCTTGCTTAAAAGAAGGGCCTGTGACTGTAAGTAAAGAGCAACATTTCCAGACTGGGAAGAGTTTTAAGGCAAGGGGCAAACCACATATATGGGGAGGAAGAGGTAAGTATTTGGAGAAAAAAAAGGAGAGGGGTGAAGATGAAACATGTAGTAAGAGGGATGGTGGGTGAAGCTGGTGATAGATGAAAAAGAGTACTGGAAATATTCCCAGTGGCCATTGCAGACTGCTTTATCGAGGTTATGTCTGCTGCACAGATGTCAGATCTCATGGCTCTGTGGACTCCCATGGGAATGTATGACTGGAGAAGGCAAGGGGCAGAGTGTGGCCTGAGGTGCAACAGGAACCTGCAGCCTCTGTGAAAGGCGCAGGCTCATACACTCTGTGCTTGCCATCTGGCTTTCTGTGCTGCAGCAGGAACATGCACCAGGACCTTCATAAATACCATTATGTCCACTACTCCATGAAGGGGCTTCTAACAAGTAATTCTAGGGCCAGAAGGCCAAGTAACACGGCTAAAGTAAACACTACTTCAGAGAGTTTCTCTCTGTTATTAGTGATGAGTCCCACCCATTTGTGCCTGGCTAAGACAGTAGCGAAGAGAAGCGGAGTGCATCCAGGTTGGTTTCACAATGCAGTTTGGAGGTAATGTTGTTAAGCTGGCTAATGCTTAACAGTGTCATAACAACAGCCAGAGAAAGTCATAGGGTAAGGTTTTTAATGTGGTGTCCGAGAACTGCGTAGGACAAACAACAGCCACACTCCCAACAGGACACACCTGAGAAAGCATAGTAGGGTTCAAAGGCAACTTCATTTCCTCGAGTAAGGGGTCCTGTGTTATTTGAGGACCATTTTGAGCAACTTTCAATGTGCATAAAGAGATGCTGCAAGCAATGTATACGTAAGGTATAAAGCATTTATTTATTAAGACTAACAAGAAATGGTTAGGATTTAATTAGCTCTCAGACTAACCATTTGTATCCTCATTATCTCAAGGTGCCTTTACTAGCCATACAGGCATCAGCCAGGAGACAAAAATTTTATCATCCCCCAGGTCTCCCTGGCATAGCTCTTTGGAGGTACTATCTTCTGAGAGGGTTTTTTTGCTGGGTTTTTTTTTTTTTTGGTATTTCTTAATCTTTCCATGTTGGTACATTTTTTTTCCCCTTAAATCTTTGAAGTACTACTGACACCTGTATCAACAATCTCATCTCCATCTATAGTTTTACCTTATCTTGCTTGACTCTTCTCTATACCTTTCTGAGATTTTTCTCACAACTTCACAATTTTCCCATAAGCATGAGCCAAGGTGAGGCAGCTGGGCTGTGCTGGGCCCTGCATTAGAGAGGTGGAGGAGAGGCTAAATGTTTACCTGCAGAGTTGACTGGACCCACCCAATTTCCCTCATAACAGTCCAGAAGGTCTTACATAGTGGTGGTACTAGTCAGACCAACCTGCAGTGAGTGAAACAGTTCTTCAGCACCCACCTGAGGTGTTAGGAGCTGTGTGATTGGGTTGTGGTGTCCTGGATGTTGCTTCTGTTGCTGTTTCCAGGATAACAGCAAGACTGACTAGGCAACAAAAAGGGCAAAGCCAGTATCAATGTCCTTGAGCTGTTTCAGGTATTAGAGAAAAACTCTGTGTCACTGGCAGCTCTTTGAATTAGCATGAGGGCCCCAAGAGGGAGAGAAGAGTAAGTGTTGGGTTCCTGTGAACTTTCCCAAGTAAAACATGGGGCTCTCAGTTACATCAGGCAATCTGCCAGTTGCCTGGTAGTAAAAATTGCCCAAAACACTGCTGCTGTGCCAGGGATTCAGATAATCCAGGGCTGGTTGTTGTGTGTATGTATCAACTTGAAATGGGCAGTAATCTGTCAGGTGCCTTTTCAAAATGGAGCTGAATTATGCTCATATTTTGTTTCCCCTCCCCGCATACCCCCCCCCAGCCCAAGTTTCTAAGATCTCCCTTACAAGTAGGAACAGAAGCTGATAACTCATATTTCTTCATATTTTTCACAGAACTTTTGATGCGGTTACCACAAAAGAGCATCAGCCTCATCAGCTGCCTCTCTGGCTCACACGCCCCCAGAAGCTCCCCTCAGAAAGGCATGGAGAGCTCCAAGGAGCCAGAGTAAGATCTGGGGCTGATATTTTACAAACACAAAAATACTCTTAAAAATCCTACTCCGTGGCAATCAGAGCCTTGACAGAAGTGATAGGTGGGAGAAGAGGGAGGGGGAAGGACTGATTTTTCTCTATTGTTGCTGATACCGATCAGTGAATTTAATCCAGAGGGGGTTAGAAAATGCCACCAAATGCAATGGTCCTCACTTTTTTCTACTTTTTCTTTTCTTTTTCTTTCTCTTTCTCTTTCTCTTTTTCTTTTTCTTTTTCTTTTTCTTTTTCTTTTTCTTTTTCTTTTTCTTTTTCTTTTTCTTTTTCTTTTTCTTTACCTTTACCTTTACCTTTCTCTTTACCTTTCCCTTCTTTTTCTTTTTTTTAGAGTTGAGTGCAATTACCTTTCAATCTGATGAAGGGCAAAAGCTAGACTTAACACAGAAGATTGCTTAAGGCCATGTGCAGGCTCCCTTCTCAGTCCTCTCTGTCTGAGTTAGGACACTGGCCCCCTGTCTTCTTACAAGAATTAATAACCCCAAGCATGCATCCTGTTCCTCCCATACTCTAAGAACTTTGAAACATGACCCATCTCAGCTCAATTTCCCAATGTCCCATTCAAGAGTGGAAGTGCTGGGCCAGGCAATTTGACCCCTTACCTCATTGCTCAGAGATCAAGGAAAGACTGATTTTCCCTGCTCGACTCTTCTCCACACTGTCATCCTGCCTCTTTGTGTGTTCCCACTTTCTGCTTCACCTTGTGTCTTGCCCTTCTCTGCCTTCATCTAGCACAGAAATTTCTGGGGTGCTTGTCAGTCGCTTTGATGTTCATACATGCACAAAATGATGATTTGCTCTCTATTCAATTTTGATATCTATCCATTCACATGACACTGACTTGTGTTTCTATTAAAATGGAGCATAAGAAGGCAACAGTCCCTGATTACTGTCTGACCCCCAGGTGGTGATATATTCTCCCTTTTTTACTTCCATGGAAAACTAAAGATAAGGCTCTCTCTTTTACCATCCAATTTGAGCAAGAAGAATGACAAGTATTAAAGCATCATGCAGAAGGAATGGATGAAAGAACTGGCAGTCTTTTGAGTCAAGAAGAGAGGTACTGAGGGGAGACATAACAACCTTCAAATATGTGAAAACCTGCAACAAAAAAATCTGCTCTTTGTGCCTGCTGCCAGTGAGACATGGAAGAATAGCCCTACATTGCTGCCATGACTGCCTGGACTGGCCATGAGGAAAAAAGATGGTCAGGATATGAAGGACTGGTCTAGATGCCTGTGGAAGCTGTATGGTCTCTATCATTGAGCAATTTTTAAAATACATTTGGCAAACATGAAGTGATACAGATACTATCCTCTACTGACATTTTCCATGATGACATCAATAGGAGCAATAAGAGTATCTGCTTCTTCTCCTGATTATCTTTCCTATTTCTCTGGCCCATCAGGTTGCAGGCTGGCCTCCCTTTGTCTTGTGAAAAGACATGTCAGCTATGCAGAGTGGACATGAGATGCTGTCCTTGCTTTCTGACCTGCAGTTATTTCCTATGTTCAGTCAGCTCCAGTGCATTCATTGAGAACATCCCTGTGGATGGGGAGGGATGTTCCAAGAAGGCTGTGTAGGGCACATAGTGGCCATTTGGCTCAGGGCACAGGCATTTTGCAGCAGAAGCCCTGGTCCTGCTCAGCATCATGTCTGTGATACAGAGTCCTGCCAGGGTGACAGTTCAGCTGCATCAAAGGCAGCTTCTCACCTCTGAAAACATCCAGTAGCTCTTTCATAGATGAGCATTTCTCTACCAGATTTGTACCTTCTCCTGTGTTTGTGCACCCCATGAACTTCCAGTCTGGAAAACATGCATCTCCAAGGTCATGTGCACTCACACAGCCCAGATTAGGCAAAAAGATAGTAAGTCCCAGGATCAGCTGTCAATAACACAGCATGCTGTAAATTTTTGCCTACTGTGTTCAAATAGCATCTCATGCTACAAGCTGTTGTCTGGCACTCTGCTTTTCACTCATCTTTTCCATCACTTTTGTTAGTACATGGCCTAAATTTTGGTCTCTTTATGGTAATATTCCTTCCCAGAGGCTAAAAATTATGTACAGGCAGCTCCTCTGACAGCATGACTATACCAAGGGAGGGTTTCCAGCATGTGCTACCACCATGACTATCTCACCTGTAGAATGGGGAGCTGCACAAGATGCTGCCCCAGCTGTGGCTGCTCACCCCAGAGCTCTTGCTGGCAACAATTGGCAGAATGGTCTTGGTGTGTACTGTGCTCTGACACAGGAAAGGCTGGAGCTGCTTGCTTTAGACTTGTATTTGTCTTCATAAATCTCTTATTTGGCATTAAGCTGTTGCTTTGTGAAGAGCTACATTATCCAGTAACCACATTAACCAGAAACTAGAGCAAGAACTAACTAGTGGCCTTTGACTAGTTCAGAGTGATGAAGGTATAAGTAGCCATGTATGAGACAAATTAACCTGATTTTAATTGCAGAGTTATAGAAGCAGCAGCTACAGCCTCTGACAAGCCTGGGTTTCACTGGAAGTATAAATGCATGCATCACTCAGGCACTGTTGAAGTTTGCAGCCATCATTAAGATATTAAATATGTGGATCAGATTCCTCCATATATTAGCAGGTTTGTTTTGTATCAGTGACTCAGAATGTTGCTGGTGTTAGGACTACAGAAAGATTTTAATCCAAGTTTAAAAAGTAAGAAAAATGAAAAATGATTGTATTTTAAAGTAAATGCCCAACATTTTTGTTTCCAGGTAATTGACTTATTTGAAGACACATGCTCCAGGCAAATGAAAGGAGGGGGGATTTGGGGCAACTTATAATTATTTTCCTTTCATTTCCTTCCTAATTTCATCTCATTCTTTTTTTTTTTTTTTTTTTGGCTAATTTATACCAAAACAATGATTTTTTTTCAAACTGTGAGTTATGCCACCAGTGCTTTTGGTTTGGTGTTACCAGGCAATCTTGCAGTGATGCTGCGATCTAGGCATTTGTCACTCATGTAGCATGAAATGGGAGTGGAAGAGGGAGCGCAAGAGGGAGTGCTGGGCAATGTGATTGTGACAGCTCTCATCCCCAACTCATCATTTTTCCTTCCTGGTCTCTTAAAGCAAAATCTTGTGATGCTAGGTCACAGTTACTATAACAGTGAATGCAACAGTTCACAGTCATCAGAAAACATTAGGAAAAAAACTGCTCTGCTGACACAAGACGAGAAGAAGCCCTTTTCATGAAGTGCACATAATCCTTTTAAACTTGACCTACTTCAGGGGACACCACCATCCTGTCCTTTTACAGTTCATTACAAATATCATTGTTATTTTCTGTTGCAGTTTTACTGTTTTTAATTTCCCTACTTCACACTATCAGTGGTTTTATTCTACACATTAGCAGACCGTGGAATACCTTCCCTTGTTACTTCCATATTTTCTAATTGCAACACTCCATCATTAGTCAACTGGTTCATAATGCAGAAGGCAAAGTTGCTATTTCATTTCATGCTATATAATACAATGCTTCTGGTTCAGTAATTACATTGTGCTAGACTTGTGATCAGTCCTGAGATAGCTCACTCTTGATGGATAGCCCCATCGCAGAGTGTATAAGAGTTAAAGGAAGAAGCAAATTTTTAATTTTTCTCCTCCGTCAATCTAGCTACCTGAACACTGCTTTTCAGACCAATATCTATCTCACTGAGATAGAAAAAGATTACAGAAATGAGAACTTAAAAGAGAGAACTGAAGTTTGAAAAAACATTTTCTGAAGTTTTGGTTTGCGAAACTGGAAAGAGATAAATTAGACATTCTTCCATGGAAAGCTATTATATATTACTCTGTTAACAGAGTGCAAATCTTTTAGTCACCTGTTTAATGTACTGGAGAAGCCATTACCTGCTTCTCATAACTATTCCAATGATTAAGTGAAATGAGTTGTTGATCTCACTTACTACTACTGCTCAGTACTAGGCCTGTGAGAAAAATTCTTTCCAAAGGCTTTCTGCTCAGTAGGAGTGTTTGTAAATCAAACAATTTTCTGATGTGGCAGCAAGTATGAGGTCCAAGAGTGCAACTGGTGTCACAAGAACATCCAGAACAGCCACAACAAGTGAGTTAGAGTGGAGAAGGCTGTAGCCTTTATGGACAAATGACATCCTAGTGCCCTGAGGTTACAGCAAAGGAAAGTTTGATCCTAGTGGGGAGTGTTTACGCTTTTCTGAGAAGCACCTGCTGGGAGCCAATTTCAAGGGACAGACTTCCTGGCCAGATGGAGTATTGCTTTGGATTAATAAAGCAATGTTCATGTTCTTGCATATCTTCCTAGAATAGAATAGATATAAGGGCAAAACCTATAGGTGAATTATTCCTATTTCTGTAATAAAATTCTCGTGTCTTCATTTCTTTTTCACTTTTACATAGGTCTACACCTCTGACTCTTCTACCTTACTTCCTATCTGACATGATTTTATTATCCTTCTTCCAGGGACTATCAATGAGATCCCACCAGTCAGAAATAACAGAGTTAACAATGTTTCAGAAACCCCAAGCTCAGGTAGCCTAAAGGGGGTTTGGTCATCTCACCAAAGCAAGGTGAGGCAGCTGTGTCTGCAAAATGTGTCAAGTACATTTTGTATCCAAAATGTTGGAAAAAGTTGAGGTTCAGCATTCAGTCATAGACACAGAGCTGGGTAGAAGTTAGTGGAGAGAGGGCAATAGGAGAGTTAGACTAGTAAGACAGGTACACTGTTGTGACAATGGATATAAAAAAAAAAAAGCTGAAAGCAGTTAACTATGATACTTAAACAAGTAGAGGGAGATGTAAGTGAGGAAACTGGACAGCAGGCAAGAGCATCCTGGGTGGACAGAGGACAGATGCTTGGCCCTACTTCCTCAAGAAGAAATCATACAGCACAGCTTTGGGTTTTCCACCAAAGCAGCTCCTCCCAGCATCCCCTATGTGGCAGATGAGCAAAACCGACATGCAAGGCCAGCTGTAATTGTAAAAGAATATCACAAAAGCAACAGATCCAGAATCAGAGGTGGAGTCAGCAAGTGAATACCAGGGACATAGGTGAAGTGTGAGAAAGACAGTGGCTAAAGAATTTACAGCATCTTACCTCCCCTTCTTATCTCTCCAGGACCAACTTGCTTCTCTATCAATTCAGGTATTCAATTTACTTTTAAATGGATACTTCACTACCATTTTATACATGTTATTAACATTGAGGTCTTTTAGTTGAAAGGCTCCAGGTTGTTTACAAGCACAGCAAACTGCTCCACCCAAGAGTATTCAGGAGAAATGATGTGAAGATAGATAAATTGATCAACCACTCCATTTCTTGTATGTAACTTGTTGCACTATTGCAGAAAAATAGGAATTAAGAAAGTAAAAAAGAGCAGAAAAAAGTGGGAAAATTGAATATACAAAGATGAAGAGATCAACTGTTAATTTTCCCAGGCCTGGGTTCAGATATGCTGAACAAGAACAACATTTTAACCCACTGGCACCTTGAGCATTTGCAGAGCTCAGGGCTTTATGGTGATCCCTCCCTGAGAAGTATGCCATAGGATTTCTGAAGAGGACCTGAGAGCCCAGGAGGTGAAGGCAGGATGGTGGCCAGTGGCAGCACAGAGACCTGGGGAGGATGAGGGTCCTTGACCCTGAGAACCCAGGGACCAGTCTGTGTTTGTGTCTGAAGAGCTGGGAGAGGAGGAGAAAGAGGATCAGCCTTCCCCTGAGCTGTGACTGTCCACTTCCAAGTGCCCAGATCTTCAGAGAACTGCACAAAAGACAGAAGGGGAAACAAAACCCAGAGATAAGAGGTATTATTCTTTCAGATTGGTTTTAGCAAAGAAAGAAATCTCAGAACTAAGGGCAGGAGATATAAGTGGACCAATCTAATGAAAGCATTAAAAAAATGTCTGGTTTTGATGTTTGATTGTATGGGTGTTTCTGCTGCTTTTCAAGAGCTGCACAGGGCGTGGGCAGGAGCAGAGTTGCTTTTAGACATGTGCAGATCTCCCTGCGGTTAACTCCCAGAACACTGGTATACCATCCACTCTAGGGTTGGTGGCTGGTACACTAATGGCTTTCTAAATCACTCAGAGTACACTAGAGCTAAAAGAACTAGTACTTTCTTTTACAAGCTGGGGACAGAGAGATCTTTTTTTCTCAGAAATATAGAGGAGAAATTGTGGGCTAATCCATAATGGCATCCAGAAAAGCTCTTGCTCTTGATGGAAAAGCTAAGGGTTGTCATTGACCTCTGAGCTGTCTCAAATCGAAAAACTAGCATTTATACATTGTCACACAGTTTACTAAGAACAGATTTGAATTTAACCTTATATGTGAGATCTAGATAATCTAAACCAGATTATCTCGATGACAAAATATTCTCTAGAAGTTGTTCTTTCAGAAGCAGAAGTGAACACAAATACTTGCCCTACTTCATTTTTATCACAAAAGGACCCTTCCTGTAGATCAAAGTTCACATGCCAGCTCTTCATCCTTCCTGGAGTCCACCAGCTTCTCTTCCTTCAAATTGTTTTCCCATCTGCAGTATTTGTAATAATTGCAATGTTTCTGCAAGGAGACGAGGCTGTTTATTTAGGAAGCTGTACTCAGAAGCTTGTCAGTTTAGACGGATTGTTTGCTAGAAAAGAAAATTCAGTCTATTAGAAGACGCCAGCTTTTATTCAGGATGAGCAAACCCTTTCAGAAAGTAAGTCCCTCATGCCCTCTTCACACTGTCCCTTTTGAAATATGAGCATTGTTAAGTCTGAGAAGTTCATATGTTTATTCTTTTTGTAGAAAAGAGTTATTTCCTGTAGAACAAAAGTCTTTGTGGGAAAGACAGAAATTGAGCTCTGTCAGCTTCAGTTCACAGCTTTTCGTCCAAGAGTTCAGAAAGAGGTTAGGGGAAAACACAAAAACAGTGCAAGTGGGGCAGAATTTGGAAAGCCTCCTCACAAACCCTCTTTGCCTCTGACAAAGGGAAGGGAGCAACCTGCAGAAAGATTTGATCTGCTACCTTTCCTTGGGGTCAGCAGGACCCTCTACATGGCACACATGGTGGGAGGGGCACTGGTCCTTCTCCTGACCAGCACTGTGCTAATGCCCTCACCATTGCCTGCACCAAGGAAAGCTCAGAGTACTCATCAGTGTCTGTACTGCGCTTCAGTTCACAGAGATCTGTACAGGAAAGGGTGTGTGTGTGTCTGTGTGTGTATCTGTGTGTATATGCATACATGTGCATATAAGCCAAAGAGGGTTTAGGAGAATATAGGTTCTGATGGAGGTGGACACCATGGACCCAAGGATGAGAACTGCTTTTGGTTGGGTGACATTCATCAGTGGGAAGGAACGAGGTTGTTGTTTTCCTTAATTATTCTTGTCCTGTGTGGTACAAGAAATCTGGGTCCTGTGCTTTCCCATCTCCTGCACAGCCTCCCCACCATCAGTGTGCTTCTGTAATTGGAGTTAGAGAAGAAGTAAAGGGTGGAGAGCAAGGACAGATGGAGAATTCAGAGATACTCTCAAGAAGAGGCCAAATTAACAATACTAGCAACTCCTAAGGAAATTTAAAACACTTAATCCCTATCTAGTGATCAAGAAGACATCATGGGATCTAATTCAAAGTGTCCTAAGGGAAAAAAAAAAAAAGAAAAAAAAAGCCTCTCTGAGACTGAAAAAAAGAAAGGAAGAAACAATATTCTTGTCTAAGAAGTGCTTGTACTAATTATTCAAACTGACTGGATGAGACTGAACTAAATAGATTTTAGGCTAAAATTGTTCCTCCAGAAGTAATGGTGAAATTCCATGGTGAAACTCAGAAAATTACGGGTGCACACAAGGAAAAGGAAATTGTACAACTGGAAGGGTGGGATGGAGCTGCTCAGTTTAGTTGCATAGCACATTTCCCTGCTGGAATATTTTTTGTCAAAGGCCTGGGATACGGGACTGTCCTGGGATGACTGTCTGAGATAAGTGAACAGGTCTGAATTGTAGCAGATAACAGTTTATGTGGCACAACTTCTAATGTCATTGTTTAGAGCTAATTTTAATTTGATAGCTAAAAATGGATACCAGAAAGGAAATTTCAATACAACAGACACAAATGGGGAGCTTTGAGACTATATTTTCAGGTGAACGATGTCTTCTTATCAAGCTTGTTTTCTGACAAAGTCTTTGTTTTTTTCATAATGTAAATACAATGATGATTCTTTTACTCCTGTATTTTCATTGGAAATATTTGTTCTAGCCTTATCTCTGCTCCTTTGTCTTTGTTATGAAAAATTCAATCAAGCTGGAGTTGAAACTGAAGTTTTAAATTCCTTTTTACATCAGTGTCGTGAGACAGGGAGTAAAACTGGAGTGCCCTGTTCAGATTTCCAAAACCTCAGGTACAATGGCTGCCTGGATAATTTCTGCTCAATACACAGATTTTTTTTTTCTTTTATACTGGGGAAGGAAGGGAAATGATAGGGACTGAGCAAAAGGAGAGATTTTAGGAACTTGTTTTAAACAACTATTGAAGGAAAGAATAACAAGGTATTTGTGAGAACTAAAACCAAATGCCTCCAAAGTCTATATATATGTATTTTGCACTTTTGGCTTGTTCCATACTGAAATCTGACATGCAATGGCACTGCTGTGAACTTGTGTAGCGCTGTGAGATACTGTTTCATAGGTGGTGGGAATCTTCAGCAGCAGACATCTTTGCAAGTGCTGAGCATATTTATGCCAGCAGCAGAAAGAATGGCTCAAGTCAGTTCTCAATACACTCTGCTTTGGTGGCTTCCTATACATCTGCATCCAAATGTGACAACATTGGCAAGCTGACTCAACAGGTTTACAAATAGACAGACAATCTAATCACAAAAATACCAGGCAGTTCATCTCTGGAAGCTCAATGGAGGATTCAAAGACTGAAGGAAAATAATAACAGAGATGTGGTTTTCTGAGGTCTAACAGAGATGAGGTTTTCTCAGGAGCTGATGCCAAGACTTACTGGTTTGACCTAGGGTAGCCAGCACCACTAATGCCCATGCAATATTTTTCTCAGGATTACAGAACACATTTCAGCTTCAAAGGGAGTCTGTCTGATAAGTTCTACCAGCTCTTTGCAACTTCCCCCTCCCAACCCTTATGTACCATGCCACTGATACATACAAAGTACAGCAGCCCAAAAAAAAATTTGTCTTTTTTTTTTTTTTTTTTTTTTTTGGTGTATGTGTGGGTTTTATAGGAAATCATCCAAAAGAAATCAAAATTAAGAAATGCATCATCAATTATCAAATATACATAAATTAATATTTTCTGCCTAAAATATCAATTCAAAGGACATACTCACCTACGCATCACATTCCCACTGAAATTAACAGAATGAAGTTGTAGGCTCACAAGCAGCAGGCATGGAAAAAGCCACCACATGTTCTCTGCAGCATGTGATAATAACTCACTGATGAGCGTGGTTAGGTTCTCATCCCACCTTATCCTCCCTCCAACAGTCTGTGGCTGCCTTGGATTTGGGTGGCCATGTTGCTCCAGGATCAGCTCTGGGGAGAAAACCTGTCCCAGGGGTCCTGAGTGGGACATGGATTTATCCTTATCTTTCCTGAGTGTCTATCCAAGGCCAGTGGCTGTGGTGGGGCCTGGGAGGTGCCCTTACTGAATGCTTGCTGAGGGAAAGGGAGCAGCAGATGGGAGCATTCCTTCTCTTGGGTTACAGCTGGGATGGTAAACCTACCATGTCTCCAAAGAGAGAAACTCACAGATCTACAGCTGAACAAAGACAAGGCAGAGGAGATTTCTGTCTTCATCTGCTGTTGTGAAGCTGTGTTTGAATGTAGCCAGCAGCAAAATACCACACAGCCTCTCACTCACCCTCCTGCCCCAGGGAATGGGGAAGAGAATTGTAGAGGTAGAGGTAAGGAGACATGTAGGTTGAGATAGAGACAACTTAGTAATTGAAATAAAATATGATTATAATAATAATGATGATATTAAAAGTAGTAATAGAATATACAAACGAATGATGCGCAATGCAATGGTACACCACCTGCTGACCAATGCCCAATCCATTCCTGACTAGTTATGAAAATAACTAATTATAGAAAATGCCAAAAATCTTAATCTCAGAAGAGATTCAGCTTCCTGGCCAACCCTCATCTACATACTGAGCATGACATTGTATGATATGAAATACTCCACAGGCCAATTTGGATCCATTGCTCTGGCCATGCTCCCTCCTAGCTTCTTGTGCACCTGCACCCTAACAAGACATGGAAAGTTGAAAGATCTTTGATTTCTTAGCAACAACTGAAAATATCAGTATGTTATCAAGATTCTTCTCATACCAATTCCCATAGAGAATCCAAAATACAGCACTATTCTAGCTACTAAGAAGTAAAATTAATTCTATCCCAGCTGAAACCAGGATACCTGCAGACATCTGAATGGATCGCACAGGGCTGTGGTGAGGTTTCTGTCCTTCTTGCCATAGTAATCTTACCTTGATGAAGCTTTCAGGATTATGAAATATGACTGACTATAGCATTGTGCTGATGCAGACAAGGATACAGGGATGAAGAATCACTCCAAGTTGGAAAAAAACCTGCTGCACAATGAGATAATTATATAATAAATAAATGTAATTTATCTGAGAGAACAGGTCATGACAACATAGAGGGTAGAGTGTTATGTAAGGTAAAAGCAAAGCAACACAACCGAAGTCCTGATGCAGAAAATAGCTGCACTCAACCTTGAAAAAAGACACTTTCTACCCATGATGACTTGCAACAAAACAGCTAGGGATCTAGATTTTCTTTCTCTCAACATCTTTACGTCAGTTGTCAGTGGTGTTTGAAAGACCAGCACCAGAATGGGAAGTACTGTGTGCCATGGAACACAAAGATTAGCTCGTGAAACCAAAAGACCAGCCCACACGAGTGTGGGTGGACCCATCACCATCAGTGTTTTCTCGTTTCTCTTTATATGATATAAATGCTATAATATAATGTTAGATGCTGCTTGTCTCCTTGTAACCCTGCCATTTTTTTGTCTTTTTCCAAAATAAATACCAGAAACTGGCAATCCCCTGGGATTCATGGTTTAATGGTGGGCTTGGCAGTGTGAGGTTTATAGTTGGACTGAGTGATCTTAAAGGTCTTTTGCAACCTAAACAATTCTATGATTCTATGATTCATTTGCAACAGTTTGCATTTATTGGGCTACAAATGTCCACTGTCACCAGCAAGGAAACCACCCCAGCCCTACCTCTATCCACATCACTTTTTCTTTGACAGGACTTTGATACAGCTGTTCTCCCCATTCTTTTGGCTCTTTTTTCTTAAAATCTTTTCTAGAGATGAAAATATGCCTCTTTCCTGTATAAAGGGAACTGTGTGCCTACAGACACTGCAAGTTCAGACACCTACATGTGTATCCTGCAAAATGGGGAATCTCCTATTGGAGAGAACTTGGGAAATATGTAGTACTTGGTCATGAAAGGAGAAAACGGGAACAACAACGCTATGGGAAATCAGGACATTGTAAGGAGCAAGGATTTAAATAACGGTCTCATCTTTTTAAGATGCATTTCCCAGACATGAATAATCCCTGGTGAGGATGTCAGTTCCCGTTGGGATGGATGTCAGGATCTGTTGGTGTGCAAGTGTCTGTTAAATTTTGTGCATGATCAGCACCTTAAATTTCACCCTTCACATCTCCCATCACACTGCTGCACCGTGTGCTTAGCATGAACCTCGTGCTCAACAGCTCATTCTTTCTATCAAGGAAAACATTGCTTCCCTCACCTTTCTGAGTCATTGCTGCCACACTGGCTGCAAAGGGTTAGAAAATCAGAAAATTGCAGTCTTGAAATTTACTTTTAGAGTGGCCTGAAAGTTTTGTATTGGATAGTCATGCTTCCTTTTTTTTTGCTTTAGTTCACTACATAAGAGCTGCTTGGCCACCAGGCTTTCTATCTCTCTCAAGGCTGTCCAGTCCAGAAGCAATGTTGTAGAGTCAGTGTCAGGAAAGAAACAGTTCTTTAGTAAATAACATTTTCAGAATACTGTTTTACTTACAAGAAGCTCAAGGCCACTGCAGGTTTCTGTACTAACTCCTACTCAGAGCTGGGACATCCTATCTCAGTGTTAAGTCAGGTTGCTCAGGACTGTGTCCAGCAACTTTTAATTATCTTTGATAATGGAAGTTTCACTCTGAGCAGTGTGTCTCCATTTTTGACCAACCTCTCTGTGAAAATTATGTTTACAAATGTCTAACTCGAATTTCTTTTGTTGCAACTTCTGTCCATTGCTCCTTGTCCTTTCACTGCCTGTATGTCCCCTTCAAACCTTTGTATGCAGGTCTTGACTTGGTGTTTCTGGAGATGCTCTCTATTTCCTTGGAATGGTCTTGCATTGGATTCGTTCTAACAAGATATTTGGATTTCTGCTTGACCACAAGTAACAGCTCGGTACAAAAGATCTGGCCTTTCTATGTCTCGTTCCAAGGACTTTCTCCAAGTACTGTTCATTTTTGTGAATACTGCTGTAGTTCATTCTTTGTTTCTGTTTCATTTGCACATCTTTCTGTTTGACAGTAACTCCACAGCTAGAACTGTGGAGTTTGGCATTTTTTCATTATTTTTATTGTGGGCTGACACCAGTTTTCAGACTGACTGAAATGTTGCTCAGCGGCATTTATTCGTGTGCTGATGCTTTGTATAAATTTTCAATACCACATTTGGAAAATGTACAAATCTTTTTCTTTCCTGTTATTTCTTCCGACAAAATACATAAGAAAGGATGTTCTAGAAAGGAATGTCTTTTGTCTTAACATCATTTTCCTAAATAATTAATTTCTTTTAAGTTAATTTTAACACTTATTCAAGAGGGCTGATTCAAAAACAGAAGAGAACATTTTCTGATTGATGACTACATAGTTAACCCGAAAAAAACCCCATGTTCTTCTGCCTGGAAATTACTTCTCTTTTTCACCTACTGGGAAACCCTTTCAGATATATCACCTTTGCTGAACTGTGGTGTTTATCCCATATTATAAACTTAATGTATGGGCATAAATCTTATTTTCCTAATAGATATTAAAGTAAATGGGCCTGAGGAAGTACTGTTGAAATATTTATCTTCTTTCAGCTGTAGGTTTAGTCAGAGGGAAGTTATTTGGCATTTGGCATTTTATAAACAGAGAAGCTTTAGATTTACAAATCTTCATCTGTCTTTTTTCTTCAAAGCCAGGCTCATAAATGAAGCAACTGTTCCCAAACTGTCACCATAATGTTGCTCACTTCCATGAAGTCATCACATCACTTCTGTCTCTATAACAACCTAACATTGTCTGTTGCTACTGTCACAAAAACATTGGATTACTATCATTTTGAAAATAACTGTGAAGTGATGACTTTAACTGCAGCCTTTCTGCAATACATTTTGCAGGAAATCAGCATTTATCAGGAAAACTTTTGAAATTTAATTATCTGTATAAATATTAATTGCACTGCAGCTTGTAATTAGTCATAAGGAAATAATATTTCTCACTATTAAAATATGCTCTTTTCTCTTATTCTTTTCTATACAGTATGAATTGTTGAAAAGTTGTATATGAAGTTAACACATTAGGTAAATAGTTTAGAAAAAAATGAATGCATTTTAAGGTGGAAAACTGTAAAACAGTGCACTGTACAGTGGTACACTGAAGTGGGAGTAATCTACTGAAATGCGGAATGAAGATTGAGTGGCTCTGCGGCTTTGCTGCAGAAAATAAAATGCACCAACATCTTCTCACTCCTGAAGATAAAATATGTGTCAAATTTAGGAGTACTGTCAAGCAGTGCACATGAAGGAATAGTTGTGCTTTAATTGTGACCATTCATCAGGCCTCAAATGGAGGCAAATTTTGATATGGGACTTCATGACAGGTGTGGCTCCCTTGGGAAGAATCCTAGGAACAACAGTGTAACCAGTTTGAGGTTTAGTAGTCAGTCTGAGGTTAGCTGTTGTGAAGAACTGGATATACTGTATTTCTTCAAAAGATTGGGCTGTGTGGTAACATGATCACAACCTTCATCAGAGATGAATCAAAGCACCTTAGCACAAAGAAGAGCTGCAGCGGTGGAAGAAACTCCAGTGGGTGGAAAAAATCCTTGGGGCTTGTTGTAGGTGAGCAAAGATGGAAAAACTCAGGGAAGGGAACTCATGACCAAGGGGTGAGCCAAGCTTTGATGGAGGGAGCTGTGGCAATAAAATGCCAGATACCAGAGCTGTTGTGCTTCTTGAAATAAGGAGAAGGAGCTGAGAGGGTGTGTGGGACAGCAGGAGAGCTGTGAGGAGGAAAGGCAGCCTGAGAGCAACCAGTAGGGCAGGTCCACAACTTGCCTGTTCAGATTTCCATTTTCTTCTGTCCTTTTCCTCCCCCTTAGCTGTAGCCCGCTGATGACCATCAAAGCAGGACATAGTCCAGAATCTCACAAACAGGGAAAAGGACTGAGGTGGCTCAACAGGGAGGGAGCTGGAGAAAGGATGGGACCAGAAGCAGGGGCTAGAGCAAAGCACCTGAGAAAAGGGCTTTCTGCTCCACTGGTTTTCTGATCCACAAGTGGCCAAATGAACACCACCACAAAGTGACTTGTGTGTGGCCTGTGCCTTGTGACCATTACTGAGACTCATAAGAAGATGAGATAATTTGACTCTGGTTTGGGTGGATGTCACTTTCACTATGCTGATAGAAAGTCAAAAGCCTCTGTTGCCTTGTGGGAATGTTAAGCTCCAGAGACCTTTTTTCAGGTTGCCCACAAATTGCTAATGGTGTACTACCACACGCAGAGTCCCAAAGAGCTTCAGTGGCCTTCAGAAAACAACACAGTGACACATATGCTGTAGGAAAGCATCATCCCATTTCCTCTTTGAGCCAGGAGTCCTATGATTTATGTGTAGAAACATGACACAAAATTTGCCAGAAGTAGAAGGAAAAGGTTAATGTTCATTATTTTTTTTTTCCCTACATTAATTTAATGTTGCAGTAACTCCTGATTTGAAGTTCCTAATAGGGGATGTGATAATCAGGCGTTCAGGTCTGACTGAATGAGAAAGTAGATGAGCATGACAGACCAGATCGTCTCAGTTCTACATGAGAATGGCTCAGAAGTCTTACAGCTTTCTTTCAGGCTTTGCATGTCTGCTGTGACCAAGTAAAATGGGAGGAGAAGGAAACAGCAGCACTTACACATCATTTCCTTTCTTCTGAGCACCAGTAAAACTGAAAGCAAGCACCTTAATTGCACTCTCTCTCCTGAGCCTGATCCTGTTTAATGTGGAGTAAGAGGAGATGGGATGGAAGTTGTGCCCACATGTTTAAGTAAGAAACCTCCCCTTCTGTTCAGGAACTCTGCAGGAAATTCAGACTCAATTGCATCATGCTTGCCACTTCAAAGCCTTCAGCGACTGATCGCACACTTGGAAAATATCAAACCTAACTTAATCTGACATGGTTATCAGTGTAACTCAACCTGTCTGACAGCCTTTTTCCTGTGGGTTGCTCCAGCTTCCTCATACTCAGAAATGACTCCAGAGAAACATCAGACATTCCTTCTTAACATTATTCAGAGTGATAATTGCTTTTTTTTTAAAAGAAAGGGTTTTTTTCATACATTTTCTTTGAGAATGATGCAATTCAATGTTTCATACAGTGACTTTGTTTTGTTGCTTTGTGTTACAGTTAGTTTTAACTAACCCCTATATTAAGAAATGAGGTGTATTGTTATGCCTTGCCTCCACATACATGATCTAACTTTCATATATTTTCAAACTATTTGTTATCATCTTGGGTCTGATCCATGGCATAGTTCTAGTGATGAGGATCAAAACTGGCCTACTGCTGGCTGGGGTTTCTTCTGTTGACATTCCACTTGTTGTGAAGAATTAAGTATTGACAGAGTAACATGAACATGGAAATTTCTGTATTTCCCATAGTAAGTTAACTCGCTTGAACCATAGGAGATACAGGTTCAAGTTCCTGATGTAATGAAAATGTACCTGGTTAAATGTGAGAGGGAGTTGCCTTGTACCTCCAGAGGTCCTCAAGGTGGTTGTACTTACCAGCCTTCAGCCCTCTTGATTCAAAGCATCATGCCTGAAGTGTGCTGGGAATACATTTATCATCAGGCCCCAACAGTAAGATGTGTTCCCACCTCCTCTCCCTTCTCCTTTGAGAATTCAGATTTCAGAGCATCCAGCTGCTGCTGTAATGAGGGTTCCTACCAGCTCACCAGTGTCTTATATTAATTAAATGGTAATTTTAATGAAATTTGTACCAACCAACATAAACTTTTGTGGTTGAGGGAAAGCAGCCATATCTAAGGTCTGGCGGTATCTAAATAGCAACTATGAGAATAGCAGGGAGTCCAAAGTACTGTGTTTACACATAAGAGT
The DNA here is from genome assembly GCA_025331215.1 of Actenoides lindsayi. Taxonomy (NCBI): domain Eukaryota; kingdom Metazoa; phylum Chordata; class Aves; order Coraciiformes; family Alcedinidae; genus Actenoides; species Actenoides lindsayi. The sequence goes on from WTSP01002765.1 coordinate 37,012, forward strand.
GGCAATCAAGCAACTGCCAGGCATTAGATGCTGTGAAGCTGAAGGTCATGAACATACAGTGTGGAGGTGATGGTAGCAACTCTGTCCTTGTCTCCATGTCTCATTGACACTGTTACTGGGGCTAGTCTCACTCTATTTCACAATGTGGTGGCTGGACTTAGATCACTATGAGTAGAAGTCAGCTGGCCAAGTGGTGGCATTTGTAGTGTAAAAGTCAACATTTGAACTAGTTACCCTTGGTTGTCTTCCCAACAAAACTCAGAAAAGATTGGTAAGGCATGACTATCTCATCCACAAATAGTCATCTAAAATCAGTTAGATATACTGCATCCTACAAGTTCCTAGATTGCTATGCTGGAGATGTTTAAAGTCTATGTCAGCCCAAATATTATCAGGTGTTCTCAGAATGCCATTGAATTTTCTATAGGCTTTCCAGCAATTATTTCTAATTTTTTGTGATGGATCTATTAACATACGACTTTTTAAAAGAATATTGATTCTGTTCTTTAGCCAAAAAACATTTTCTTTTCTTATAGTTGTTTAAGAATCAAGTGTCAGGGAAATTTTATCAATTGACAGTATTTCAGGTAACCAGAACATAGTAGTGTTCCTTTTACAATATAGGCAAAAAATTAATTTTTGCAGTATTACAGTCTTCTCACCAAAGCATGGAAAGTTTCTCACATACTTTGTCATGTCAGAAGAAGGGAAGACACCACCTCTGTTACAGTGTTATGGACTTGATGACTAATGTAATGTGTAAAAAGACTTTTAATGGAGTTACTAGATTTAAACTGCTACAGTCTTGTGCCTTCCAAATTATCTGAACTTTCTACACAATTAGAGAAAAATAGATTTAAAAATCTCACCAGATCATATCTTCCTATCCACATTAGTGGTTGCATTCTTATATCAATTTTGCATTGATTTAAACAATTAGTAGCAGGCATAAGCCTGGATAGAATCACAGCCTTAGTACTGGAATCCTTATAGTAATTGCTAATATATAATCAATAACTTGAAAAGTCATATAATATTTTCAAAGTCTTAGGAAAACACATCTTAAAGCACTGTGAAGTTGACTTCCAACAGTTTAGCTTTGTTGGAGGTCTATAGACCTATTGGACATGTATCACTTTAAAAAGACATTCAGGGTATGGCCTCTATAACTTTTTAATATCTGGTATTAATGGAAGATGAACTAGATGACCTTTGGAGGTCCCTTCCAACCCAAGGTGTTCTATGATTCTATGATGGATTGGTGATCTAGGAGTGTGAATTCTTATTTTAGCCATATGGAAAGGCTGACATCAGTGACGTGTGGTGACAGCATGCCTTAGTCTCATCTAACACATCTGTCCAGATTCTGATATCAGTTACAAAAATAGTAATATACATTTGCATTTCAATCTACTCTTGATGCAGAGTGAAAAAAAAAATCTAGGAAAATTTTGAACTTAGGAAAATACTGAGGGTGGTCAGAACTTAGAAGAGGGTGCTCAGAGATGTTACACAATCTTAACACAGGATATACCAAACAATTTGATAGGACTAACCCTGAGAAGCCTCACAGACTTTAAAGTTGGTCTAACTTCAAAGCTGATTCTGCTTTAAATGAAGGTTTGAAGTAGATGACCTTCAGAGGTCCCTTCCAATCTAAATTATTCTGTGATTCTATTTACTAGTTTCAGCTTGCCTGACCTTACATTCAGTGAAATTGTTATGAAATTAATAAGTAATTTGAAATCTGTGACACTCCTCTCATTTAGAAAAGGAAGTGACTCTAAATTTGTATTTATGATTCCACTGGTGACTTCTTATCCTTAGACATTCCAGCTGAAATTTAACTGTCTGTTGCATGCTAATTGCATATTTTGTTGTAACAGTGTTAATTAATCCATGTCTACAACAAATCTTTGCAGCTCCTTGCATGCTGCCGTTCTTCTGTTGCTTTTGGCATTAGTGTAGTAGGTACATTCTGCCACCTGAGAGCTTTAGGAGCTCCCTTCTGCTGTATTTTCTAGTCAAAGATGAAGGTCTGGTTATGATTTGAGATGGCAGAAAAAGACTGGAGTTTCTACACCAAATTAAAGAATATTTGCTCTTCACTTTGACATCCTATCAGGGCAGAAGCCAGTACAGAATTACTAAGGAACAGATGTGAACAGGTACTGCTCTTCTCCTTCAACACACACAATGATTACAAGCAGTTGTATAATAAATGTTGTACTCCTTTCCTCAGGCTCTGATCTCAATTTCACTGAGGCAAGTTCAACTCAGAACATGTACATGCAGCTCCCAAAATAGCCTTTAGGTGAAATTCAGCAATAACAAGTGGTTGTGTAAAACTAAATTTGCATTTGGGGTCCTCATACAACCCAACAACTCTGTACTAATTTTGAATTTAATAGGTGTTTAATGGAATACGCCACCAGTGTGGGAGGATTGAATGTGTAGAACAAAACCCAACTAATATAACAGTGAGTGTCAAAGCAGGCTTGTCCTACAGTATGATTCACGCCAACTCAGAGGACACTTATTTTGCAAGTCTAATACTGTTGTAAGTATTAATGTTAATAGTTGTACTTGATTGCATCAGGACTCAATTTATTTTAGAGCAGATAAATACATCTATCATTCAGTTCATTATTAAGTTAGCTAAATGTAGATCCCTATAGGAAAAATATGCATCTAAGGTATTTTCATACTCCATGGATATCTGGTTGATGGAGGCTTGAAAGCAACAGCTGCACAGACTATAGGACACAATTCAGTTACTATCCCAGAAGTACCTGGTACCATTCGAGATGTCTTAGGCCACTTGAAACATCTGCAGAGGGCTCCTAGATCTGATCCAGGATCTATGGAGACTCATGTTTTTCTGGACTTGTGGAAGGTCAGGTGGGATACTCAAAGGCATCCCAAGGGACCCCAAATGGCTAGGTTTATGCAGAAAAAATGAATCTTTAGTTGATCAGAATCACTCTTTTGATCACTCTCAATCAATTTGCCCACATACTGCTATCTTGTGCTCTTTCTGATTCTCTGTAGTGACTCACATACCTTTGTGACTGGCAGATAGGACTCAAGGTTGATGGGACACTCTCTGGGCCATTTGTTGGAGGCCAGGCAGCATGGCTTGGGGCTTCTCATGTGAACTAAAAATAGGTTAGGTTCTGCTGCCTGTATTCTTTTTGAAGGCAAAATCTTGGAAAATGTGGACAATATTTGAGTAAATCCCTGAATATTTATAAATTCCTTTAATCAATAGCCTCCTTTGCTTATTTTTACTCCCTTTCAGCCAGTCGTCGTCATGAAGCTGCTCAAGGGAGGTGAACAGAGGAAAGAGCTAGGGGGAGGATGGAGGAGAGCCATAACCACTGTGCTGGAAGGCTGCCAGGATCTGCTCAACGGCTCCTTAGAGCTTCAGACCCTCATACTCATAGGAATGGAGACCATGGAACCTGAGCTAAGGAAGGGATCTCCTCCTTTGGATCATATTTCTGACATGTGGCAGGAGAATGACTTCTGGCAATATCTTCAAAAAGATGGGGGGAAGATACAGAGAGGTGTGAGAAATTAAGTGTTTCAGGAGAAGGGGGAAAGTGAAAGAAAAATTGTCTGAGGGGCAGCTAAGATAGATATGCGAAGATGGTCATAGCAGTCATGAAACAGTTACCCCCTTGGAATAAGACAATAAAGTAAGGTACTGTGGAAGGGGAAGACCAATACCTTGAGACTGCTTTCTCAATCACCTGAATTCTAGTCAATTTTCTCTGCTGTAGCATTTACCCATCTATAATTTTCTTAGGGTTTTGGGTTTTTTTTTAATCATTTTATATCTGTGGTATTTTATGACAAGCATTGTCAAAATCAGTCACAGTCTCTATCCTCTTTACCTCATCTGACCAAGTTTTCTTTTAGTAAGGTGTTTCCTTGCCAAGGACAAGGCTTGGAAGTGGTGAGAGGATGCGGTGATTCCCCCCTGTGGCTGCTGGCTGTGTGCCCTTGGTGGTCCACACCACTCCATGGCCATGGTTCTCAGTGACTATATTGCTCATGCTGCTTGATGGTAAATCCTTTTGGTGGGGATCCTCGGTAGTTACTGATGCTGGACAACACATCTCAGAGGGCTTGGGGGTCTTGATGCCAAATGGAAATCTGTCTTAGGTAAGAATGGGCTTCATGGAGTGACTTTCCTAACTGTAGTGATGGGCTGTTTACTGAAGGTGAAAAATTAATGTAATGCTTTAAAGAGACAGTGGAGCAGGTAAGAGGAGTAACACTAGAAGACAGTAAAATATCCCAGAACAGTACTGGCATTGCTCACAGTCCCGAACAAGGAAAGGACGAAGATGAGCTCCTGGAAAACAGACATACACAGTAGAACAAAATAGACAGCATTCTTCACACTCAGTCTCCCAATCTGTTCAGCCTCTAATATGTTACTTTATGAAAAAATCAAGACAAACACTTTTTTCTTTTTCTTTTCTTTCTTTCTTTTTAAACCCAAACATCCCAGAAGCTTTTAAAATTCAACTGCAAAAAGAAGTCTGAGATAGAGCTCCCAGCTTTACTCAAACAGGAGAAAAACCAAACAGCTCACCACTTTGGCCACAGAAACACAAACAGTTCACAGTAACTCATGAATGAGATAAACATACCAGTAAAACAAGAATATACAGTAAGTTTAGTCACAGTGATCCATTGTAGTGTTATGTGTCTTTTTCTCTAAGACCCTTGTACACTTTGTAGTCATTGTGCCTTAGGGGCAAGCATCACCTTATTTTCACCTTTGCCTGCACTGTCAAGCTCTGTTTGAGAACTGGTCGCCCTCAGCCTAGTCAGTGGAAAGATGTAGGCTCTTGCTGCTGTGATTCAGAAGTTTGATGTATTAATACCTACTTTAAAAAGCAGTAATTCAGTCTCATTGGTTATTTCCCACCAGTAACTACAAAGGGTGTCTAGAGTGAGGGAAGAATTGTTGATACCTCGACTGAAGCAAACACCTGTTTTGCTACTTCACAGATGTCTGTATGGCATAGGATGAGTACCACCACTGCAATACTGCTTTTGTGTGGTTGTCCTTTGCTGCAGTTGTTGAGGGTTGGTCATTGTTTGGCAGTGTTAGCCTTCACCCAACTGACAACACTCTGACAGCTTCAAGTCCCTCCTCTCTAAGAACTTAAAAGCACTTTGCAAATGTGCAGGGACTCAGCCTGTGTCTGATAAAGTCCTGCATCGTGCAGTAAAGGAATGAACCACCTTATTCTATTTTCCAGGTGACATTCCTAATGATCAGAAAACAACTCAAGCTCTGTCAATATTATAAGAACGCTTGTTGTTTTATTCTTTTTGGTGGGTACAAAAACCACAGTTTCTTACACAGAACAAGATTATAAATAATATCTGTAACATGAGTGACCCGTAGTCTCTTTTGATTCTACACTGCAGACTGATGATGTACTCTAAACATTTTATCATTTTGTTTCTTGTATTAGACAGATGCAAATCTGTGGAACACAGAATGATGGAACAGAATGAAGGTAACAGCAAACAAGAGGATGACCAACAACTTTTATAAAAAAAAAAGTCTCTGAATTTTATTACAGTGATGGCATTTTATATCAATTATTGCAATGAATTGTTCCCTAAGATGGTTAGAAAAAAGAATTGTGTTGTCCTCTACCGAATTTACATCAGTTAAAAAGCAAGCATGTTTCAATATTCCTCTTTTTTCAAAGAAAATGTAAATAATTTCTTTATTTTTTTCACAGGATTTACATATTTATTATTTTCTTATCACAGTTTAGTGATTCATTTCTACAGCTGAACAGCTGAGTGTTCTTCCATTGTATATATTGATGTTCTGGAGACACAGGTTAGCATGTTCATTGACTTCTATAGCTATTTTTCTCTCTTTGTCAAGACAAAGACCAAAATGTTGTCCTTTCTGAGCAAGTTCTTCACAGTTCAATGCGCTAAATTGGCAAGTCTTATTAGTTTTAAGTCCACTCAAGTGAAATTTGTTGCTGTTAATACACCCTTCCCAGCCCCCTCCCCCCAACAAAACTAAATTATGAATTTTCCTGATATAAAATCTGAGTTTGGGTTTCCGAGCTGAGCTCATGCACACATTGTTGCTGATGATGTCTGGCGCATTTGGACGTACTTCCCTTTCTCAGCCAAATTATTAGTTCATCAATGACACTCCCATGTCGTTACAGTCTGTGCTGTGTTCCTGTCAGTCACCAACACAGTTTAATTAAGGCACTCAATTATTTTTTTGGTTTTTATGGTAGGTCCGATGCAATTACAGCCAATCCTGAACTTTGCCTAATTGCAGTTCCAGTATGCACGGCCTTCGGGCAGTCAGGAGTCAATACGCGTCCGTTTTCTCCTACACTCCCTGTGATGGATAATCTGGCTTTGTTTCTTATGGCTTCAGAAAAGGTAAGCTAGGTTTGAAAGAAAAAGAAGAAAAAAGGAAAGTGTTACAATGTTTCTGTCCTTCAACAAGCCAGGACACAGCAAACACCAAAATATTAAATTTTAGACATCTGCATTTTTTCATGTTAACATTAAATATAATAATTGTAACCATCATAAATATAATACATAGAACTTCAGTCTATTAGGGGAAAAAAGACTAGCAATTCCAAGGGGAAATTTCATTACAATAAATCATTATTGATTTAAATACAAAATCTGAATTTGATCAAGAAATTAACAGAAGAGGCATTAGCTTCATCAAAACTGATTCAAATTACATTTATATTCAATGAAATGAGAATCAAGATCTTTTATGAACCTGAAAGCATTAGCTTTTGTGAATAAAGTCATGCACTGGTCGTGATAGGCTTAGACCTTCAACTAGGAATGTCAAGAGAAAATATAACTACTGAAAATTGCTTATAAAATTACAATAGCTGTAGCAGCTATCTTTGTGATAATTCCATGGATCAAATCTAAAGAAATTATTCCTTCTTTTCACAATGCATGTATTTAGTATCAGTAAATCTGAGAACTGTCCTCAAACCTATTTTCATATGTATATTTTCTTACAGCTAGAGAAAGTGGAAACTTTCAAAGGAACTGTAATTTATTGAGAGAAAATAAAATTTGCTATAGTTTTCTACATTAGGTCTAAATTTTTTACAAGAAGGTTTACACTTTTGTTACATCAAAATCTTTACTTTCAGGTAAATCAGAACAAAATATCATATTTAGGGACTAACTGACTCAAGTAGGACCTCTCTCATGTTACGACAGAAAAAGCCAAGATGGCTATTTTAGACTGAATGATTTCCGGGTGACTAAAATATGGGGAGGTGTCTTAAGGTCAACCAATGCAGTAAAACCACCTGGGACAACAGGCATCCAAACTACACTATGTTGAAACAGATTTCAAAGATACCATGTAAAGATATCAATTAGTGGGGAAATCTGTTTTCTAGTTAGCAGAAGCTATAGTCAACTAACTCATGTAGTTGGTGTGCAGGGATGCAATCTGAAATACCAATTGGAAAAAGCAAGACAAGAGGATGCATTCATACAGGAACAAAAGGATGACAAACATCATAAAATCATTTTATTTGCCTTATTACTGATCTCTGAATTTAGAACTTTGTCCCTCTGAGCCTAGTTTCTCCTTCCAAGATAGCAGTGAAATCCTGAGCTGGTGTTTGATACGTTGAAGTTAATTTTATGAGTGTGTGTGTGTATAGGGAGGAGATTCCTTAAATACCCAGATGTTTCCACTGCTTCTGGATGCACTTCTATGAAAATTCACCAGTCTAATATCGCATTGCTATTAGTAGCTCCTTCAAAACAAGTTCTCAAAAGTACAATTGCTATTGTGGCCCAGCCAGAGCTTGAATTTAAAAGCAACTTTCCAAATCAATTACCCTAAAACGCTCAGCCCTCACAAGTAGCCAAATTCAGGAAAGGGCCTCAACTTATGCATTATGGTATTATGGCATTCCCCTTACAGGGCATTATGGCATTCCCCTTACACTGAAAAAACTTAGCTTTGATAATCATCAATTACAATATCCAAAGTCACCCTTTAAAAAGTTTCCCTGCTGCCACAGTACTTTGTGACAGGGACTGTGTCACACCTATCTTGACCTAATTCAACTATTCAGATATAAAAATAGAGGCAGAGGTAATGAGGGAGTGGGGACCTGGGCCCACACAGTGCTAAAAACCTCAACTACTCCCCAGCAGCAAATAAAAATCTATGCATTTGTAAAGCACAGACACAATGCAATGTGGTATAGCTCCACATAATGCATGTCCAGAGACCCACTGCAAATGGATGCCTGCAGAAATGCATAGGACATGTTTTGGTCAATGGCAAGAAAAAACAAAGGTGCTTTAGTTTACGGGGGCAGGGGACAAGAGTCCAAACCAGATTAGAATGCAAACTGGGGTGAAATAGGGACAGCTAAATTTCTCAGAAAGTTGTCATTATGTACCAGCATCTCTCTGTCACTTTGATTAGCTATCTGCTCATGGCCATTCAGGGTTTCCCACTGGGAAATCTGAGAGAGCACTCAGATTTATATGGGATATATGAGTGGTTTTGTAGCTCAATCTATATAGCTTTCTGGCCATTGACAACACACTTAGGACAGAAAGACAGCAAAAAGGGATTAAAAGAAAAATAAATAGAACAACAGAAAAAGCTGCAATGAAACAACTCCTCTCTTCTTATGGCAGAGATTAACAACAGCTCAGCAATACACCATGGAAACAACCCAGACAATTAACAAAGACAGAAGGAGCAGGTCAAACTTGTGCTCAGGAAGGTGCCATAAAGCCAAGTAACCAGGTAAACTTCTGTGTTACATTTTAAACTATGCTCTAGGTAATAAGACAGGCTAATACTCTGCCTAACTGTGCTGCTACCATTTCAGATTAATGGCCTGGATGCAGAAATAGTTTCAGGAGTGGCTGGGATAAGAGGGAAAAGTCTTGCTATCTACTGTGAGTATTACCCAAAATGTGCAAGTCTCTGTGCAGCAAGTGCATGCAGTTAATAGTGATAATGTATTTTCAAATTTGTCATTAGTTTTGATTAAATAAGTTGTGGAGTTAATCACATGAAAACAATGACAGCCCTGTTCCTACTGGAATGTTCCTACTGGGAAATGGGAATGTAGGAAGCTGATATTCTCAGTCTATATAATACAAATATCCTAGTCTGCGTGGGTTCTTTTGCTGTTAAGGCTCCTCTAGTACCTGGGTAACATGGAGGTGTCTTTGGCACAAATATTTAAGATGAGCAGTTAATAAATTTTCCTGTCTTTAATATGAATTTTGAGGTATACAAGTAAAAATAAATGCACTACATATTTACTGAGCCATCCTGTAGCACTTAATTTTATTTTATGTTTTTTTTGTAGTTAGTAATTTTTTCATTGCTTTTTGTAGTTTTGTAATTAATTTTGTTAATTATAAACAACAGCATGGGATGTGAGAGCAAGAGAAAGCAGCTAAACTGGAAACTGGTTGATGAGATTCATGGCCCACTGAAAAGGCCATGGGGAGGCAGTGGTGATGGCTGGCTGGATACTGGGACAATCCCTTCAAAAGCCTGTGGGTTTGGGGTGATTAGCTCAGCAGGGCTTTTTCCTAGAGCAGCTGGTGAGAAAGTTGTTGGGCTCTGCCCTGCCCTTCTGTTATTCCTTCCTTAAATCAAACTTCCTTCCCTGCTGTCAGTAGATGCGATAACCCGTCATTATCCCACACATACAGACTAGTCCTTTATCATATAGACTTGTCCACAGATACAGAATAGTCCTACATTTTCATTTTCTGATGCCTCACAGGCAGATGAATTTTCCTGAGGTAACTTCCTGTTGACTAGAAACTAAAAGAAAAAACATGGTAATGAATATTAATTGTCAAGAGGATTATTTAAGCTACTTTATATTAGTTTAAAGCATATAATACTAAAACTATTTGATGTTAACTTAAAAAAGTCAGCAAGTTGGTTACTCATGCAGATTAGAACATTCAAACATCTTTCCATATTAGCAAGTTTTAGTCCCAATACAATCCCTTTACTCCTTGGATAAATAAACATATCAAAGGTTTTGAAATGCACAAACCAGATTTATTCCTGCAGAAATATAGGTAACCGGTGTGATGGGGTCTGTGCTGTTGCCAGCTGATAGGAGTTTATGACTAGCACGTGTACGAACAGATGGCACAGTCCCCCTGCACAGAGCACAGCACACAGGTAACCCCTGCCAGGAGAGGATGACTGCACCTTGGCAGTCTTCCACATATAAGCATAAGCATTTTTATAAGCAGTTCACATCCAGAAACTTCTCAGGTAAATAATGCAGCAAATAAGTAGAATGAGGAATTTTATAAGTCTGTAAATAGTTGTTCAAAATCCAAGTTATTTCTATTCTTTTTTTTTTGGTGAATATTTAATTATCTACACTCTAAAATGTTTTTAAGAAATTATCGTAAGTTTTGACTGATCCAAACACAAATTTTCAATAAAATAAAACACATGGTGGGCATTTTTTATATATTTTTTTTCCTATAAAAATTAATCTCTGTGTTGCAACAAGTCCCACAAAAATCCAAACTTTAAAGAAAGATGCCTACGATCTTTCCTTAAAAAATAAAACTCAGCCCTAATTTTTATTTCAAGAAAGCAATAGGGCTAAAATAAATTCTAAAAGTATAATCATAGTGTTTGTTGCACTGGAATCACAGAGCTGGGTGGGAACTCAGGGGACTATCAACTCATTCCATGCCATGTTTATCATGTTAAGTTAGTTTGGGCCAGGTCAGTATTTGAATGAAAGCTTTGCTTTTTTGTTTGCTTTTTTTAAAGACTATGTTTTGGATGCATAGCACCCTGTAATGTCGGTAAGGAATATGGGTTCTTTGACTCTTAATTTTATACTAGCCTGGAGACACTCTCAGTTGTGGACACATCACTAAAGAATTTAAAGGAAAAATATCTCTTAATTTGTGTTTTGCACCATTACTTGAACAGGATTATTTATTTTTAAGACCCTTATTACTGACAGTAGGCAGTGAACTTGGGAGATTAATATTATCATCTGGAAGTCCTGATTCCCAGTGCATAGCAGTAACACTGGCCTATGCTCCTGGAGTCCCCCTGACACCTAGGTCACTTCACATTTTCACTAGTGAACAAAGTGCATAGGTAAGACTTTTTTTTTTTTTTTTTTTTACATGGGGAAATTAGGCAGGTCTGGTACAGTTAAAACATATTCATGGTCATGACTTCTTGTACACCAGGGAACAAAAGAAAACTACACAGTGACAGTATGTTTGGGATAGTTTCCCAGCCAGCGTACACCAAGCCCCCTCCCTTGCCCCCCAAGAACCCACCTATTCCTCGCAGCGCTCCAGCTATCATGCTCAAGCACCATTCTCTGCTCACTCTGTGTTTGCTCTGTACTGTATGGTTCGGTATTGTACCGGCTGTGCCTTTAGACTGTAAGCTCCTCGGGACAGGGACCTGTTATGTGTCTGGCACACTTCACCTATTGTACAGCGCCGTGTACTCCAGCGCTATATAAATAATAAATAAAAAATAATAATTGTATCTCCAGTTGTTTCCTCTGAAATTTTTTCTAGGTGGCAACATAAAAATTCTATTATCTCCTTTCCCTAAAATGTTGTTTCTTGCTTCCACTATAGGGATGGCTCAGTGATTTCAGGAAAATGTAGCTCAAGCTTTTTGTTAACAGAGAGGACACACGGCTTGCTATTTGCAATGGCAAGGGAGCTCTGGGTAGCATGAAGGGGCAGGGTCCTATCTGTGCCATCACTTACAAAGCAGCCAGTATAACTTTGGAGCTACGTAGAAGTTATATTTAGAAGCTAAATTTGCTGCTACATGCCATTTCCAAAGGTCAGGGAGCTGATTTGACTAATGATTAGCTGGCAAGATACTCACTTCATGGACGAGAACAAATACATTAGTAAACCATCCCTGCATGCCTACTCAGGGGAACTACACAGGATGCAGCTCAGCAACATCAGTGGTTCCATCTCTGAAATCACTGCGTGAACCTCTATGTCCTGACCACTAGTCCTGAACCAGGTAAGGGGGTATATTACTGAAAACTGAGGATGATAATCAAGGTCTTTTCACTGATTAATGACTTCTTGTGGTTACTATAATGGGCAAAGGTTGACCTGAAGCAGGATTTTGTGAAAAAAATGCCACACAATTAGCATAAAAACATGTATCAAAGGGAAGGTGAAGGAATAGCGTGGGGAGGAGAGAGAGAAGGTAAAACAACATTTAGACTTCTTGTAACAGTGCCTTGTCTTCCATTAGGTTAACTATGGTTCAGTGATGTTGCCTATCCTAAATCTTGATTTTAACGAAGTCCCAGTTAGGGCCAACATCAAATGATCAAGGTTTACAGCAATTTGTCACTAGTAGCGTGCAAACCTTTAGGAAAATAGACTGGCCAATCAAGTATTAAACACTGGCCCTCTGAAAATATATTTTACAATTTCAAATACTTGTAATCTCCCAACTGATTCAACAACATTGCGTTGTTAAAAATGTATCTTTTATGTTAAAAGTTCCTTGCAATGCAGATGTCTATTAGCAACATAGCATAGTATACTGTACATCTGCAGCCAAAAAAACTGAACCACTTTGCACTGGTTTTCCAAAATATAAAGCTCTGTTCAGAAGCAAGCACCACTAGACAGACATGTCACAACACTGCGTTACAAGATGCATCACCCACTCACTGTAGTAGGCCCTAAGTCCTACCCCTAAATTTTAATACTTTCGGTTCCATATACGTTGTAACCTTCTCTATAAGTTGCTAAATTCTGGATATTCTGCGAGGAAGTTGGGTTAAAAGTCTGTGCACTCTTTGCCACCTTCATTCGTTTCGCCTCTGCCCTGGACTTGTAACAGAACTCTATCAAAGCCACCAGCATTGCCAAGCCCAAGCCTCCAACCAGAATGTAGAAGACTCCAGCAACGTTGCTGAGACTCAAGGCACTCGTCTTGTCCTGGGGAGACAGAAGCGACACAGTTAACCCCGGAAAACAGACCCCCAGGAGCACAAGGTACAAGTTATAACATTGGAAATAGAAATAAGTAACAATGTTTAGCTGAAATTAAATGACTGTTGTTTATGTACCTTTTATAAAATTAGACCTATCTGGATCTACGCAGTATATTTTAAGCGCCTCGTTTTCTTGGTCGGCATAAAATATATTGTAAGTGTACTGCCAACCTATCAGGATGTCATTGCTTGCTTACTGCAAAACATTACTTCCACTAAGTGGAGAATTAAACAATGACATGTCTAGCTCTCTTTAGGGGACATTGTAGCACTGATATGAAACTGCATTTACATAAAGCTCTTTATAAGCTTTGGAATCTATAAATCCATTTATATCAGACAAGACTCTGCTTGATCTTCACAAAACCAGTAATTATACTTCTGGTAGTCATTGCTGTTAATTTAAAAGATACAGACTGAGTTTCTGATACTTAAAGGACAGGTGAAAATAACATGTGAGGCTTAAGTTATTTCTTTGAACAAACACTTCCTTTGAAAGTGCACACTGTACCATACACATCATGATATATTTGCCTCTTACCGATTACTGTATTTTGTTTCTATTTTATTATAGATGAAGTTCTGGAACATGCCCATGAACTACTAAGGCTCAGTAATAGTATAAATTTAAATAGCAGTTTATGAAATCTTGCACGTTATTCATAATTTGGACAACAGTGAGAACTTTCTTTAGCAAATCATTAAATACACATCATTTTATAAACGATCACCTTCTTGGACATACTGTAGTAAATAACTATTCTACATTTCTCTATACTTCACTGCTTAGTTATGATTCACATTTTCTTAACTGAAATCCATATGCATTTTTAGCATAGTTCTCAAGGAACTCTCCAAGGATTGACTTCCATATACTACATTGTGTGCCTTAAGATACTTATAAATCTTTATTCTTATGCAGACTATATAATCTTTCCTAGAGTACTTAACTTCCCATTGTAATCTCTATGAAATTTTAACTTATGAGGAATGCAAAATATTTGGATGTTTAATTTAAAGAGGCACTATTAATTGTGTAATCAGTAATCAGCATAGTAACAATTCCCATACGCATATAGAGGTGTCTGGGTCTTATAGCTGGGTTCTGTTTTGTTGCTCTTTTTAGCTGGCTAAGATGACTCTGAATATGTTGGAGGAGACTGTGCTCCTATGGTGGCAATTGCTAACATATCTGTGATTGCAAACAAGGAGGATGCAGGAATGAGAAAGACCTGACCTAACATAGGTGGTGGGTTGAGGCTTTCACAGCTGTCGTTTACAGGTACTCTGCCATCCTCTTAACTGGTTTTGTCTCTTTTCTCCAATACACTTGCCAGAAGAAGCAAAATGTGTTAGAAGTTTGTTTCCTAGGCTGATTTTACCCACTATCCACCAGGGTAACTCTTAGGGCAGGCAGGCAGCAAGCACTCACTGCCTGTAATGCTTCCTTTTTAGCTCTGGAGAGCACAGGCTGGCACAGAGACAGCCACTGTGAAGAAATTTCAGATTCACTAAATACAGAGCTGGCACTGACTGTGGCACTTCCCGGCTATCATAAAATACCAGCTTCTGTGCTTGTTCCCAAGTAGAAATAGAGAAGGTTCCACTCCCTGGAGCTGTCAGGGTTACTGTTTGGGAATGGACTAGGGTAAACACTGGAAGCTGTAGAATGCTATTAATTATTGGAGCCTTTCACTTCAAAGCTCACGTTAAATCTTCCTTGGCTCCTCAAGGAGCTGGGGATCTTCCCAAATGCAGCCAGGCACAGCCACACTGGGCAGTGATAAAAGACAATGCTTCCTGTCAGTGTTCCTCTTTTTCAAAAAACGGCTGTGGGAGGCCAGCTCTGAAATGAGAAGGTGTGAAGGGACATTTCCTATGCAGTCAATGGGGAAAGTTCCTCCCCACAGTGAGGAAGGAAACAAGTAACCCAATCTGCCTCCTCCACAACCAAAAAAAACTACCTTGTAACTTTTCAACAGATGCCCTGAATATGTAGGATGATGTTTGGTGATGTATACCACTGAAGACTTCAAAAACCAATAGTGCTTCTTTAAATTAAAGTGTGACCCCCATCAAGATGGGCCAAATCTGATTCATTCTGTGTCTACAGCTGCTTATTTTATTTCTAAGTCAGTTTGTTTATTACTTCCTTTACTGCTTTGTGAACACGATAGTAGGTCCCGAACTGCAGCGACTGACCTTACTTCCAGAGTCCTTGGGTCCACATTCACCTTTATCGTACCACCATTTGTTTTTCAGCTTGTCTAAGACGCCTGCCTCACTGAGTTTCAAAACGGCAAGGTTTACAGGAGTTCTTCACGTGGAAAATAACATAAATAACATTATATATGTTATTTTATGTTATTCAAGTAAAACTACATAGAATCGCATTGCAAAGTGACAGAGCAGAGGCCACAGTGGGTGCTATGTCATGTACTGTTGGCCCAGGTTTAGAGACAGACATATGACCGGGACCTGCTCCATCGCTTTAGGTAACAGGCACATACTGCTGGGGAAGATTTGTAAATAAATAGTATGCAATTACTGTGAACCCAAAACTATTGGCTTAGACATATTAACGACATACCCTTCAGAGACATATATAATACTACTGGATGTAGGACTTAAGAAACATACTAATTTGTGTTCCTTGCCTTCAATCTCATTTTAGTTTGCATGCATACAAACTAATGATATGACTTGGCTATAGCTATTTCATTTACTGCCCTCAAAATTATCCTGGCAAGAGAAAGGAGATGCTTTGCGTAGTTTACTGCCCACAACCGCTTGGCACAGACCTGTAATCAGAACGTCTGCACACAGAGACCTTAAGGGTAGAGCTGTGATGCCCTTATCTTCAGCTGAGAAGAACATGACAGTCAATCTTTCATTTTCATTTCCTGTTTCAACATTATTTTCAAATTCAAAATTTTTCCCTTAAATCTTACTTATTCACATAAGTCTTTTAAGGGTCCCAGGCTGATCATGAATTACTGCTTGGAATATCTTCTCTTGCTAGTTATATTTGCTGTGGCTGATGTGACAGAATTTAGTATTGAGATGAAACTTAATCTGATGCCTCAAAGTCATGAACTGCTATGGGCTTACACTGAAGTTACTTATACTCAGTGAATAATCTCAGAGTATTATGGTAATGCCCTGCTTCATGAAGTTTTACCAATTTATTTTCTAAAAACCTATGAAATGTTTAAAAGATTTCTTTTATGTACTTTCTACTTTGAATCACTGACTGTCCAGTTCTTAACATACTAGGCATATGGATATCTATTTATGTGCAGGTGTGCATGAAAAAACAATATATACCAGAGAAGGATGTAGATAAACAGAAATGGCATGTGATAGCCTTCTGGTGGTGTTATATGACATAGGACCTGATCCTGTGTATGCCAGATGATTCCTATGGGAAAATTAATCTCTCATAATATACCATGATCCATGCATTGCTAAAATGTTAACTCACAAATTCAAGGCTTAATTTAAAAATAACCTGTGCAAGCTTTAGTTACTATAGTGTAACTGAAGATACTAAAATAGTTACTATAAAAGAGAAAAGCGGCTTGTTACACTCTGTAATGGGTTTAACTGGAAATCCCCAAATGCTTATGTATGAATATGTTTGTGCATGTTTGTATATATATATTTAAGACACAAATAACAGCTCCTGAAACTCATACACTGCTTTTAGCTGTAGGGATCCTGTCTTTGCACACATTCTGATTACTCTTTGTGTATACAAATATAGTGGGGGGGATTCACCTCACCTCATCTTTTTCACACATAAGTTATGTCCCAAGCTTTATCTGTCTGTCTAGGCCTCCCTGCAGTTAAGGAAAGAAAATAGGTACCTCCAAAAGGTGGGCTTAGATACCAGTTTTAACAAAGGATGAAGCATGCCATTGAGAAGCTCACGTCTTTTCATTTACTACGGAGGAAGCCTTGGTGACTCAGAGAAATGACAATTTTTGACAGCTACAGTTGTGTGAGAGGATTCCCAGGTACTCTCAAGTGATCCCTATACTTAAATTAAATGCTTCATCCGCTTTTCAAATCCCATACGTTTAATTCATATGGAATACTCTGTTTTTAGAATAGAAAATACATATTTCTTGAGCTTTTCCATTATTCAAACCTACATTTTGACTTCAGGCCTCCTGGCAGTAGGTTGTGCAGGTTTATAGTGGAATATGAGAGTCCCACTGCTGTGAAATGAGTGGTTATCAGTTTGGGATGCTGGCAAGTTGCCTGTAAAAATGATCCTCTGTTTGCTTCTAGTACAAGTGTGAAATACTGAATATTATTTGGATAGCCATCATCTGTAACATGTCATGGATTGGCACTGAGCCACATTTTGATGCTTCTAAATCCCAGCAGTGTAACAGGGCTGGTTATGACAAAGATAAGGGGCATCCAGGTACTCTCACATGAAAAATCACAAGCCCGTGGAGTTGTTGTAGATTAAACATTAAAATGATAATTAGGACTCAATATGAGCTATCAAGACCAGCAGCAAGCTGGGACAAATCAGAAAACAGATGTCTCCCAGTCCTTTGCTTGTTTTTTCAGCATTAACAGCTTAGGTATATAAAGCCTGATACAGACAGAGATTTTTTCTTCTTTGCAGCTGTAGTTTCTTTAATGTCATCCTTTCTGCATTGTCTCTGCAAGGAAGATCTTAGCTTTTCCTTTGGGAAAAGCAATCAATTTCATGCTTAAAATTTCTATGCTATCCTCAATATAGCTGAATTGCAATGGCAATGGCCAGCAGAGATGAGGCAATTCCCACTTTTCACCAAAATATAGCCAGTGATGTGACCAGGGCTAGGCTCTTGTTTCTCTTCTCCATTATTTTTGCTGGAACACTTTCTGAATCAAGGTGCTGCACAAGCTCAGGGAAACCTGTCTTCTGCCCCTCACTTTCTCACCTGCCCTAGTGCGGCTCTGTGAAATAGACACAGCATGTCCTTTACATCTCCTCTCAGACAGTCCTAGCTGTGCTGAGGGAGAAGCACTATGAGCTGAATTTAAAATTAAATTTTAAAATATTTTCAGTACATTTAAATTTAAAAATATTTTACACTTTCATAACAGGATTTTTGTCCCACTTCAAATCAACCAGCTGCGATGGGAAATATACACGGTCCAGCATGAGAAGCCCAGAATGTGGGGCTGCACAGTGGAAAAGGAAGATTTTTGCTTACTCTTTTCAGAATATCAGCATATATATATATATGCTTGCAACCACAGTAAGTGATTACAGGTGTAGTGAATTTTCATGTATTTCAGTATTTGTTTCGTTGTTTGTTGGGTGTTTTTTAATTTTAGTAGATTTTCAACAGCTCCCGCTGGAGATGAATGCCCAGATCACCTTGTCTTTCAGGGCAAGTTGCTTATGTAGGCATCTTTCCTTTTTTTGAAAATATCCTCTCCAAATAACCATAATTTTGTCTGTGTCAGTCATGAACTCAGAGGCTACAACTTGTTACTACACTGCTTATACACTCATGAATAGTCCCACTGATATTAAAGAGGGCAGGAACTAAAAATCTGTACAATGTGTTGTACATGAGCAAGAACAATGTACTTAAGTCCCATATAGAGGATAAATCCAGCATTTAGAATTAAATTTCCCATCAAATTCAGTCGTGCATACTTCACGCTCCAAGGGAAAACAACTGTAGATTTTTGGTTTTTTTCAAGTTTTTTAGTCATTCCTGAGTTATTAATGTTGGGCTAAATCTTTAACTGGAGTAAACTGGCAGAGTTTGTGAAAATCAATGCCTTTTTTCCAATGTACAGCTGCCAAGAATCTTCCTTGTTATATATAAATAAGATCCATCTGCCTCAAATTCCTGTAAGGATAATATATGAGAAATACAGTTCCCCTTTATACAAGAAGAATTTGTCCCATGTAGCCACAGTGCAAAAGTGATGTGTGACAGCACAGGAGACCCTGTTCTTCACCCATGTGCTGAAGTCAGTGGCAGTGCAGCTCGACCTGGGAGCAGGGGCAGTGGTTTTATAACTTTTCATTACGTTCTCAGTCCTTCTACCTCTTCTCTTGGCTTCCTACTTATTTTCTCCTATCCTGTCATCAATCACTTGCTGTTGGAAGGGCTGGTTTTTAAGAGCCTTGAGCTGGATCTTGTGCCAGCAACATCAGCGAAATCACAGTGCTGTAAAATGGCATTAATGAAGTTTTGAATTATTTGTGTTCAGAACGATGTATGGGCAATTAGAGCATTTAAATTACAATACTGAGCAATTCTGAAACCAATACAGAATTTTTGTAGATGGATTTAAAAAATGCAATCACAAGTATGCTTTAGGAGCATTTTTATTACCTGCTTATGGCTGAGCTGTTAATTAAGTGCAAGGTGAGACACACCATGTGAATGAAAAACAAGTGCCACCATGTTGTCCCGAGGGCTACCAGCAGAGACTGGAGGAGAACTCCATCAGTAGAGCCTCCTTATATTCACACTTTTATGAAAACAATGGATCAGAGTGGCAGAAACTGTGTTTAAATATCTTGCCATGCATCACATGAAATGATGATGGCATACAGTTAAGATATGATACTTTCAAAAGCACTTGACTTACTTGGGGACCTCAGTTTTGTCTTCAAACATGACTTAATTACTGAGGTCACAAAACCACAAGTGGTTCACACAGGGCAGCTCACTGAACTGTCTTTCTGAATTTTGGAAGATTGATCCTTAAAGGGAATCATAAATGGGGAGGCTAGAGATGAACTTTTAAGAGCAGAGAATGGATGTAGGAGAAATCTTGTTTTACAGAGCAACACAATCCTTTGGAGAACTTTTCATGACACTCTTTCATTTCTGTAGTTGTCTGTACTATCATGAAGGGTTATTCTGTGTTTAGACTCTCATATTCTGACTAGTGAATATCAAGTATAGTAACAGCAGCATAGTTATCAGTCAAGTCTCAGGTGCTGTATTTCTTTCAGGACAAGAGTATATTCTTATTATCATTCATGACGGTAGGATGCCCTGTAATTTGGACTGGAGTTGCTAACAAAGCTTAGGGTCTGTTCATTTTAAATTCATACAGTGAAAAGAAGTAGTAGCTAGAGATGCTTAAGGGTTTAGTTCAGGACTTGTTGGTAGCTGTCAGGTTTACAACAGTGCATGGTATCCTGGTTATTCCACTAATTATCATTTGCTAGCATATAAAAGTTGACTATTTAGAGCTCTATTAATTTAGTAGAAAGGATCTCATTAACTTTAATTAATCAGATCCTACAAGACTGTTCCTGAACAAGGAAATGGATTTTGTGGATGATAAATGGCTAACGCTTTGGGAAGTCTGAGTAGCTGTGGTTCAAAAAACAAGACCAGAAGTTGCTGCCATGTAGAATTTGAGAAGTTGGTACTGACCATTCATCTCCATGATGTGCCTGTCCCTAATGAATATGGGTAGTGCAAGTGCATGATAGACCTGGGGCTTCCCAGGGGCACTGGTACTGCCTGTTCACTCAGGTGTGCCTGGGAAAAAGTGCAGCAAGAAACAGACCTGAGGTCAGAAGAATGCTCCGGGCAGGCTGTGTATAGTTCCAGGACCCTGAGCTCCACTTTGGTCTCCATTCTTTGCTAATGCTGCTTTGCCCACCATGTTTTCTACCATATCCTGAAATGCCTGTGTCACTTATGGTGTTTTCACAGATCCTCCTTGTTTCTCCATGGGCTGTACTCCTTGCCTTTCTTTTCTACTCTTTTTCCCCCATTCCTTCTTCTGTCACTTGTCATCACACCAAGCGTATTCCTTCAGTACTTCTAGACATTTCTCTGGTGCAGCCCTGCCCATCCCTCTACAATGAGCTGCTTCCCTTTTCCTGCTTCGTGACTCAAAGCACCCGTGGCTGGTAATCAAGGAGCCTAAGTTAAAATAATCCTTAGCTTGCTACCTAGCTTTTTTCTCACCTTTCAACCACAGTAGGTTTGTAAGGAGTGTATTCTAAGAAAACGGAGGTATTTTAATGATGTAATGCTCTACCTGTGACATTGAAAATAAATAAACACCCCTCCCCCAATAATGCACAAGTTCAGGCTTGGGTAGAGAATATAATAATAGCAATGTGGGAGATTTATGGTTCACTTGTCAACCTTCTTACAAGAAGTTGGTGTCTGCTGCACTTGCAGGTAAATGCTACCAGGTCTAATATGCCTAAGCACTTTGGAAGAGACAATAGAGACCATTTCTGAAACTGTGACTGCTGGCAAGCAGAGCAGTGGGGGGGGAAGTAGGTAGAGCAGAAGGATTGAAGGCAAAGTGAAGAGGATTAGGAGACCAGTTCTGGGTGAGTGCAGAACAGCCCAAGGGATGGTCCCTGAGGCCACGACACAGCATGAAAGAGCAGGAGGACTAAAGAAGGAAAGAAAATAGTAAGAAAAAATATATGTAGGCAACTATAAAGAAAGCTACATAAACTGTGAATGACAAACCAGTCAAATTTAGTCAGCTATATCTGACTAGCTCAGTGCCTGCACAGTTACTGTTCAGCATTCTCTTATATATTGTTCAGACACAAGCACATAAATAAATGTTATTACACACTGCCTGGCATGGAAATGGTATTTTAAATATCTTCCTCCTCCCCCACTTCACCATCTTCCACTTCCACAACTTTGCTTCTTTTCGGCACAAGGCAGTTTCCCAAAAGGAAGCTGAGAGGAGCTTAGGAAGTAGTAGCACTGGCCATATGGAAGATATAGAAATGCAGGAAGAATGCAGGAGCAGCTGTCATCACCTCAGCTCAAAATTCAGCCTAAAATTCCTGTCTGATAAATTCTACCTAGGGAACCGTTATGGATTTCAGTTTTCTGGTAAGATACCAGAAGATGTTAGCTTGAAGATACTTTATCTGAGATTTGTCCTCCTATTTTGCATACTTATGTGAAAACTGTCATTTGTACCAGTACTGGTTTTGTCAATAGTGGATCCTTGAGCCTGGACCATGTATTATTTTATTGGTAGGAGGCAGTCACATTGATTTTCACCCTCCTCCTCTCCTGTCACTGAAAAATATTTTGGGTAGTATCATATAGTAGGAAAAAAGCCTTTTTGCTCCTGAAGGTTTTAAACTGCTTGTTCAAAGAGCTAGCTGGGAAAAGGCTCATCACAATTTTGGAAGATGCAGGTCTCTGAAAAGGGGTGATAGATCTCACAGCAGAGACTGTTTATGAATTTCCCTTGGGGCTCTTAAACAAATGCAAATATTTTTGCTTTGACAGTAATTGCATACACCTAGATTTCAACTGCAGGAACCAGCAGTGCTGTGCTACTGGTGAAGCTGTTTCGTCGCAGGTAAAACCCCAGCAGATGCACCAATTACTTTACATACTGTTTACCCGCTTTTGGTGACATTGAGGCTAACCTTGGAGTCACCTCCCCCGCTGCCACATTCTCCTTTGTCGTACCACCATTTGTTTTTCAATTTGTCCAAGAGGCCTTGTTCATTCAGTTTTAAAACTGCGAGGTTAACAGCATTTCTTGAAACGATAAAACATATTTTGTAAGAAACTGCACAGCTGTTAAGATGTTAGAAGGAATGAGGACTTATGCTGTTTATAAGCTTGATCCACACACTAAATAAACCTCTCATTTCCATATTTTAAAGCCCTTGGCAGCACAAATAATTATGGTTACTTCCAAATGTGAAAAATATGTTTCCAATGTAGAAATGATTTAGAGAATGGCTTGGATTTTAACAAAAAAATTCTATCAACCAACCCAAATTATTTATCACAAAATGATGATAAAACTGCCTGGAACTATATGCAATTTACACAGATTTATTTGAGTCTATATTTAGTATTTGTTTAGCGTGAGCCCAGGCTGATTTTTCAAGCAGATGGGAAAATGCATTCCCATATAGTAAAGAGGCAAGATCCAGATAGCTTGTGCTAGACGCTGCCAGTCACTGGGTCATACACAGTTCTGACACATAGCACTTCAGAGTGATCCCACGCAAGCTATGGGCTAAGGCTCCAGAAACAGAGAGACAGAGCTGAAGAAGAGCACTAACAGCTTGCACGCTGACTATGATGCAGTCATTAGGAAAAAAAATGCACAACGAAGTGCCGGGAGTACTGTACAGAAGTTTCATCACATGCTGTAGGCCCACTGGTACACTTGGGATGCAGGCTCTAGAGTCCTGCTCCCTTTGCACAGTAAAGGCTGAGCTAAAATGCAAGACCTGTGGTCTGCCTTAATGCTGTGGCTCCAGGGACTGCCCTGCTATCCTGGGAGAGCACCCTATCTCCCAGTCCAAAGGGCATCCAGGGTGTGAGGGAGGAAGATGGTGATAGAAGGCATCCTCTCTGGGGAAACCTGGGGACAGTGAAGGTAAGCAGAAGCTCAACCACTAGGAAGACCAAACTCAGCCCATTCACTGGGTGCTGAGATGCAAACAGGTAGGTGGGATGTCCTGAGGACTTTTCCCTGGAGGGTTTATACATGTTATGCTATCACAGATGAAAGTTGAAACCTCCATTGCTAGCAGCACCATGGCATAGGCAAAACAGACTAAAAGGGGCTCTGTGAACCTGGTATCCTCCATCTCACGTTTAAGTGTTCTTTTTTGCAGATGAGAGACATACCTGAGAGAAACTTTGGATTTGTGCAGGCAGAGGGGCTTTACCAACAAGAAGACTAAAGCACAGAATCACTGCTTCTGTATGAACTCAAGGCTGCTGGCACTGAAACTCAGGCAAGAAAGGGACACAGCTCTTCCTAGGATGGGGTTGCTTCTGTGCATGCTCAGAGGTTTTCCTTAAGGTGTGCAGAAAGCGTTAAGACTGGATGTCAGAGGGCAGGCAGTATAGATTACCATACAAAGCCAAATATAAGGCACCTGGATTTATGATAGGAACTACAGTCACTAGATGACATTTTCAAATCAGTTGATAACGAATCTGTCAAGGCATTTATGAAGCCTTCATCATCTCCTGAGGAACTGGACTCGATGATTCCAAGGGTCTTTTCCAACCTGAATGACTATATGAACCTTTGCACTTGCTTAAGTGCACAGCTTCCTATCTGTATTACTAAGAGCCTTAACCAGTCACATATCCTAACAGTACACAACTACATCAGCATTTATTCATAATTTAAAAGAATAAACTTTTCCTTTTTTCTTGTTCAGAGGTCCCTACTGCATCCATGCCTATCAGACATGTACACTCTGGTGAGTGTGTGCTCTGGCTTGCTTGCAGATCTGCAGAGGCACGTAGAGCAGTGGCATCATAACCTTGAAGTATCGTTCATCTCCAAAGGGAGAGAAGTATCTGTGTGGTGCCACTAGCTTAACTACTGTTCCTCAGAGACAATATGAAGTTGAGAAAGATGGGAGTTTCTCTCTCTGGATTTGTTTAATGCTGTCAAGATCTGTCTGTCAGGGCTGAGTGGGATTTGGCAAGACCTATGGCTGCCAATGGCATCTTCCCCTCATCAATTATGAGATGATACATCACCTTCAAAGCACTCGGAGATGGGCTGGGGAAGAGAAATCCTCTGGTGGCAGGACTCCCATCAGATCTTATGGCACCAGAAGCCAATGGGGCTTGTGATTCACGCTCTCTAGAGGTGGCTAGTGTCTGGTCCCTTGGGGTCCCTTTTGACAATGGATATTTTTATCTCGATCATTAGAAGAGATATTTTCCTGGCAGACAGGTACAGACAATGGTGCTTCACAGCTTACGGAGCATTCCTTACAACACTGGCCTGTTTGTAGGACTAATGTCAGCTTCAGGAGACACTTTCACTGTCTGCTGGTAACATCTTTCCATACAGTTCCTGCTGGAACTCAGACAGGTCTTTGCTGGCAGGTCATGGAAGTTTAGAAACTGCCTGTGTGTACATCTGACTTTACTGAGCTTCACTGTAGTTACATTTATACAAGATTTTTCATACAGATAAAGTAATTGCTTGTCTGTCCCTGAAAGTGAAAATGAGAACTGTAGGCTGTCGGAGGAGTAATAACAGACTGCTCTTTGTAGATAAAGCTTTAAGGGGAATTTAGCAGCCAGGTCGACAAATGGGATCTTGTGTAAGTGCTCTAATTATGGTTCACAATCTAGAGGGAGAGAAGCAATTGCAAAATTGGCATGAAATTATTTGTCCCTTTTGTTCTTGGAAGCAATTGCTTTTGAACCAGTCATATTTACTACAGATTTTTCCTCCTCAGTTTTTAGTTACAAAGCTTATGCTTTTGACCTGTTTGCCCCATTCAGAAAGGTAACTGTGTGGCCAGCCCTGCCATTTTACATAGTAATTTCCAGTACACTAAATGTAAATTTTACCTTTGTAAGGACATTGTGACTGAGACATAGATGAAAGATGATCCTAGAAGCACTATTTCTTTGTTGTTCAGCAACATTGCATATTCTGAAAGTGTCTTAGACATATAGCTTGAGCCTGCTGTCTAAAAAGTCAATGTCAAAACTCCTTCTCCTTTCAACAATCAAGGTCTCATTTAATGCTGCTATGTCTAATTGTCACACTGGGTAGCAATAACATAAACAGCTGCTCTGACAGTGCTACAGATGTGGGCAGGAGCGATCAGACCCATGAAAAATGAAATGTATCTCAAGGAGTATCACTAACTTTCAATTCAACGAGCTGCTTAAGCACAGTCTTATTTTAAAGCAGATGGGAAGCCCTATCAATAAGTCTATCTGTAAAAGCATCTTCATACTACTTCCTCTAAGCTGTAGTCAAGTATGAATGCCAAAGCTCATTGAATTAGACCAAATCCTTATGCTAAAATCCTTAGGAATTTATTTTTTCAATCTTTATCTTATATTGGGTAAAGATGTTACCTGATCACAAAAATATTTTTTTTAGACTTTTTTCTGTATAGTCTAAAATGAATAAAAAACAACTAGGTGATTTTTTTTGGCAAATAATATAAGTTTTCATGTTTAACGGAAAGAGCTTTTTCACTTGCCAAATGATCAAATTTATCTTTCAAAGCATTAAAGATTATCAAGGAAAATTTTCCCACAGTCATTTAGAGGAGCTGCAGCTGGTTGATAGCAATCTTAGAGTAATAAATAAATAAATGAAACCCATTCATGAGAGGGTTATTTAGCTGGGTTATTAGCCATATCCATAGACAGTTTCACAGCACAATAGAGAAATGGAAATAAAAAGGATGAAGAAGTAAATGTGGATTTAAGCTGCAATCATTGTTCTGAAATTAAACCATATTGTTTATGAATGTAGCACATTATTGTCCTCATCACGTCTAGTAGGCCATGTAAAACCAGGTTAGTTTCACACTGCTTTCTCTGTTGCTTTGTTATCCAGGTCCACCTCAACATGTGGAAATAAATAATATCCTTCTGGCCAGCAAAACACAGAGAACCTTTGATCAACACTGCTGTATCTCCCACAGAAATGTTGGAACTGAAATCCTGGTAAGTGCAATGGTGGCTACACTAAAAATTATACACCTCAGAGACACGCTAGATTACTCATCCTTATTCTATACAGTACATCTTGCCACAGTGGAAGGCATTTTGAAACTTGAGTATCTATGGCAGAAACTGTTTTTTCATCATTGAAAAATAGGACTGTATCCCCAATACCACACTTAGTCAAAACTTCCACTGAAGAACAATGTGTTCTTCAATAAAGGAACTGAAACTTTTGAAAGAGTAAGGGTTTAATAGTAGAAGGCACACAAGAGCTTTAATATTTGACTCTTAATCACTGCACAATCCTGTTTTTTTCACTGCACAATCCTGCCCTTTCCATTACTCAGAAGAAAAGAGCCCTTGTATGTGACAGTCAAGCCAGTTCAGCCAAAAATGCAGCCCTTGCACTACAGTGATACCTCACTTCACAACTACTTGAGTGGATACAGTAATTTCAATGTATGGATCGCAGCTTTTTTTAAGCTGCCTATGGAATTACAATATGAAAAACTTGATGAGCATTAAATCATTCTCACTCGTTCAAACCACATTCATTTAAAATCACTTTGCATCTCCCTATAAATAAATAGTAATAAGCAGTTTAAAATGTTAATCAGTGTCACTTCTTTTTTTAGAGAGCCTACTTGTGCCAGCTGTAGATATGCCTTTCACAGTTAGCAAAAGATCAAACTGCATAGACAGATGACATTGCCCCTGCCCAGTCCTTTGCAGAATAACATCTGTTATTCCAGAGAGGGATACCTCATCTGCTATCCAAATGAATCACAGTAGGGTGCTTGCCCAAAGCCCAGGGAAGCTGGCAGCAAAGTCTGCTATGACTTTCTCAGTCACAGTTAACAGATGACACATCCATTAGACTTCAGTTCATATGACTGAAATGCATGCAGCGTGGCATGCATTGAACAAATGACCTGAACATGGTGGCATACAACCTAGCAACTATATGCTCAACAATGGGAAGGGCATGTCTAAGGCTGATAGAGACACAGAATGATCCCTGCACCATGAAGGAATGAGACAGAGGCCCAGGGCCACAGAAGCCAACATCACAAGCACTGCTGAAAATCTGAGACATCCATAGGGGAACAGCATGGGAGGGGGCACCACATTCTGCCTAATGAAACACTATAAGCACCTATTTCAGCACAGCAACTCAGCATCTTTAAGAAACCAGAAACTAAAACACGAAATGCATTCTGCATGGTAAGATCAAGCCTGTTTTCAACAGCCCAGAGCTTGAAAACATTTAACAGGTAGAAAAGGCTCTCTCCAGTCTGATTAGACACAAACCACAGTCTCAGCCACAGCTGCTTTTTGTTTAAGTTTTTCAGCTCACAAAATCTCTGGATGCACAGTGGTTCATGAGATGGTGGAAAGCACCATCTGTCCCCACTGCTCAGCACCATCCACAAATGCAATTCAGAGGACTCAGCCTCGGCCTGAGCACACATAGCAAAGGAGACCTCCGCTGTGAAGTCAGGTCCCAGAATACCTGTTTTTGAATAATAAATGACATAAAAGCGCAGACAGGTCCCTAAGTACCCACTGGAATAGAGACAGGATCTCTGTTGGGAGCATTTAATAACAATCTTTTAGGCAGCCAGTAGAATTTTGCCAGGAAAACTTAAAGTTATTTAAACAGCTTTGACATTTTCCTGAATCCCTTTCCTGAACTTAATCTCATAAATTCTGTGTAACTGGAATGTTAGATAGCAAAATACCTCCCTGAATCCTGGGCAGATTCTTGGTGAAATTCTACTGTTATCTTTACAGATGGCGGCACTGTTGTTTCACTGCTTAACATTGGGGAAATTGTTCACTTGAAATAATGAACAAGCAGGGTGTGCAAAAATAACGTGAATCACTAGCAAGACTCTACATACAAGAAGACAGCTTTGTTTAAACTGCAGCTGTATTGCACAGCATATTGTCCTAGAACCACTGGTGCCACCACAACTGTTACTGAGGCAGGAGAGACCCTGACCCTCAAAAGGCTTTTCACAAATCCTTCCCACAAGGATTTGAAAGCCTCAGAAATTGCTCAGTCACTTAGAAGTCACATCATGTGGGGGCATGCCACCTCTGTTTAACCTTAGGTTCTGTAAGTGTATCACAAACTTCGAACAGAGTACATGAATGCTAAATGATCAAGGAACCATAAATAAGACAGATGCAAGGTATGAATCATCTAGCAAAATACAGGATTTAATTTTTTTTTTTTTTTTATTCCAGTAAAATCCATTATTACGTTGTCATGTAAGTTTGTTTTATATATATACCTATCCGAATATTGCCTGGAAAGAAGTGGGGATCAGTTACTCTCTCATGATCTAATCTGTATCCAGACCAGGTGGCTTGAAAAGAGGAGTCCACATCTGCCTGAGAACCACCCCTCATCGCACAACATAGTGCTTCCTGGATGCAGCTGAGGATCTGTCTCAGATGTATTTAGTGAAATGCAAGCGGGGGCATATTTACAGCTTACGTATTTACAGATATCATCCGTTCAAATGATTTTCATTGGGAAAAATTAAATTCAACCTTACAAAGCAAAACGTTAAACCTGTCCATCTTCTGAGCTCTTTATTTTAACCATGTTTTGAAAAGTGCTGATGGTAGATTGTAACATGACACAAATGCAGCACAGTTTAAAGGTGTTTGACAATTCATCAAAATAAATTAAGTATAAAGCTGCATGGCACTGGCTGAATGTTCAATAAATTAGGAATGAAACAAGAACTCTGTTAACGAGGAAGATGTAGCCAAAGCTTACATCATTCTATACTCAGAAGGCTTGAAGGATCAATAATGCAAATATTAAGAAAGAACTAATGTAAGAGCATGTTTATAAGAAAAGTAATCTAAATTTTAATGACAAAGGGCCAACTTTGAAATAATGTTTTTTTAACGCATTCAGAAATTTATAGGAATAATTTTTATACTAGGAATTATAAAGGGTTGCATGCTGCAATGCTATTTGTGTATTAAAAAAAGTATTAAAATCCTGAAGCACAGTACTTATCAAGACATTTTCACATGTGGCTTATAGCTTAAACAAAATAGAGCCCTTGCACTTGCTCTGATAGCTTGCCCATATTTTGTATTAAATAAAGAACTACTATTATTCAAGTTGTGAGTCTTCACAACAATACTACATCTTCTGTAGTGGGTCTCTCAAGCTTTTCTTCTAAACTGTTCCATTGCTATATACATTCTTAGCAGAGAAAGGATGTGTTCAGACATCTCAGTTGAGTGCCCGGTCCCCAGTGAGAATCCACCAGGGCAGTGGGTGCCTCCTCAATTCTTTCTTGCAAAATCCACACACCCTTGAGGAATTGACTGGCCTGTAGGAAGCCAGAAGTCCTGCAAAAAAGCTATGGGCAGGCTGTGTGCTGCATTAGAGCCTAACATCATTTATAAATGTTATTTAAAACTCCCCTGTCCAATAGCATTTCAAATACCTCTTCCAGAACAATATCTTAAAATATTGTACAAACACTAAGAATAAAACATATTTACAAGAGTGTATATGCATTGTTATTCTTTGTTTAGAGATGGGAAATTTGAAGCAGCACTCAAATACTTTTCAGTTGTGGCTAATTACAATAACGCTCTTCATTTAGCCATCCAAATAAGATGGTTAATTTCCAGGGGCATTGAGTATTTACAGTTTCTACACATATCCTAAGTATGCAGCTTAGTTACTTGAACTGAGCTTTGTAAACAAATACAAGCCAAACTGACACCTTGAGGATCAGCAGGAGTTCCAATTAATGGGAGACCCACTGCTGCTAAAAATTGAGATAGCTACTTTGAATTCAAAGAAGTTCTGACAATTTACAGCAGCTAGAGGTCTGATGACTGTAGTTTAAAATATTTATATAAATTGAAAGCTGTTTTGCTGCAAGATATTCCAATTACAGGCCAACATGTCTTGTCACAAGCAATTAAATGTATATTTTGCTTTTGTAAAAACAACAGCAGTTGACCTAGGAAGGCAACTCAGCTTGTGTCCCTGCTTCATACAAAGCTCTGCGGTAAATAGAAAAACCTTAAAACTGCCCCTAGAGTAACTGCTCTTATTAGTTCAGTATATAGTCTTTAGTAGCAGCAGAAACACTAGTTTCTCCAAACTCTTGAGCTATTTTAATTTTCGCTAACAACTACCTAATTCTGTTCTCATTGAGCAGTAACACTTTTCAAAGTACAATTTTTCTTGCCGACTGCAGCATAAGCAGGATTATGTGAACAAGCTGCTTCAGTCCAACACCTGCAACTCAAAACATATGATTTATAGGCTGGAGTGGGATTTTTCAAGTGCCTGAGCACCAGTGTAACAGTCTCCACATTGCAGGAATTGCTCTGAAGCTAAGCTTAGCCCACTGCCATCTGCCCTGAAACTCTCTCTCAACTCAAAAACATTAGGAATCCTAAACCCATTATGGTTTTTATACATTTGATATTGCTGAAAGCCTTATACTAATCTTGTAACATCTTAAATCTGCAAAATGAACATTTTTAAATACATGCCCCCAAAATACTTAATGCTTTCAGATGGGGTAACATTCACCTCTGTCATGGCTGGCAGAAAGCTTTTTGCCTTTCTACACCTTAGGTGAAGCAGATCTCAACTCATGGTTTTGTGTCATCAGGGTGTTTGGATGCTGTTTCAACAGCAACAGCCTCTCCAGTAACTCCTAAATTTAGATACCCCTAACTGAGAGAAAATGATAGTATTGTCACAGACGGGTAGGGATTTCGGGGCAGGGCACAGGATGTGATTCAGCACAAGTCAGAGCTTCCATCAGTGTTGGATTAGCACTGCTGAAAGGCAGGGAGTGGTGGGCACCACAGCAGTGAAGTTCTACCACATCTCATGCAGTCCCTCTCCTCTCCTACCTAGACTGCATTAGCGCAGGTCTCATTAAATGACATTACGTTATATAACCCAGGCATATGTTATTGAGACTCCCTATGTAACCCTATCTGCAAGAAAATCAAAACGCTGCATTTTACTGTCTGCAGAAATGATCTATTTGTTTTTCCCAGTGGATGACTTGATTTTAACGGGATTGAAAATATTATTCATCATTACTGATGTTGGCCAGTAGATTTAAATTTTGTTTTATGTAATATCTTAGTCATATTTGCAAGGCATTTTAAGTTTATGCTTCTGAACACCACAGAGTGGCTATTTTCACCCAGAATCAGTCTAGGAAAAATGCACCTGTTCTGGATGCAATTCAGTGTTTATTGAATAGAAATACAGTGCGGTTCCTTATAACTTAGAAAGTTGTTCCTTCTTTATATCCATCTCCATCCATTTGATATCACTGATGGATTACTAGATAGCCTATTAAAATCACAGACTCTGGCCAACCTACACAGAGGAAGATTTTACAACATGAAAATCTTCCATCACAAAGCAGGGGGCAGCTGTTTCATCAGCTTCTAATTTTTCACTCCATTCAACATGTCCCAGCAGTGGCAGAAATATTGTACCATCAGCTGAGCATTTCACAGCTTTCATCCACAGGAAGACCCAGCCCTGGGCTGAATCACCTATCCTCAGAAGAAATGTTACTGTGACCTCCAAAACCAGTCAGGACTCATTGCTGATTCTTGCTACAAATCATGGAAAGTAAAATATCCTGCTGGACTCATTGCAAAAATTAGGTTTTCTGGTTCCTCACCAGCCCCATGTCTCAATGTGCTATATAAATGTATGTTCTTTTCAATGGGTAGCAGGGCAGCTAATATAATAAACTCAAGATCTTTCTTCATGCAGTATTGTATTGAACATATCTGGCATTTTTGCAGACTGGTTCAAATTTGGCAATATTTGAAGACATTTCACTATCAGACTTCAACAGTTTTTCATTTTTGCTGGGCTAAATCTCATCCTTTATGAAAATATGATGATAACATGGGTAAGAGGAACTATATTTGACATGGTCTTCTCCTGTTATTCTACTCTTTATGATATGATATTTTCCTCCTTGCAAGCAGCAAGACATCATAAAAGCAACTGATTAATTTAAGAAGTTAATTTAAGATTAGGAAATGGTAAAAAACATCAGGCATAACAATGTGACTTCTACAAGCAAAGATGCTCAACTGAACATCTCTGCACAGACTTTTCCCAAACTACCTCAATGTCAGCTTAAGACGCTTCATAAAAGGTGACAGAAGTCCTCCACCCTAGTTAATATTTCTGAAATATCCTCAGAGGTGAGTCATACAAAATGACTTGCATTTAACCACTCTCAAGGTGACAGAGACATAGGTATCTGTGGCAAGAGCCACGGTGAGAGAAAAAACCTCCTGCCATCTTCTCAGCAGCTGCAACTGGAAAAGAAAATGAACTTACTGCTATTGCTGTTCTCAAGAATTCAGAGTAGCCAGATTCAGTTGAATTAATGAAAAGGAGTTTGGCCAGCAGGTTGAGAGAGGAGATTCTGCCCTTCTACTCTGTTCTGGTGAGACTTCACTTGGAGTACTGCATCCAGCTCTGGAGTC
The DNA here is from genome assembly GCA_025331215.1 of Actenoides lindsayi. Lineage (NCBI taxonomy): Eukaryota > Metazoa > Chordata > Aves > Coraciiformes > Alcedinidae > Actenoides > Actenoides lindsayi. The sequence goes on from WTSP01002765.1 coordinate 70,118, forward strand.
CTCAGCACAAGAAGGATGTGAACCTGTTGTACAGGGTCCAGAAAAGGGCCACAGAAATGGTCCGAGGGCTGGAACACCTCTCCTATCACGAAGGGTTGAGAGAGTTGGGGTTGTTCAGCCTGGAGAAGGCTCTGGGAAGACCTTATTGCAGGTTTTCAGTACTTAAAGGGGGCCTACATGAAAGATGAGGACAGATTTTTTAGCAGGGCCTGTTGTGATAGAACAAGGGGTGATGGTTTTGAACTAAGAGGATAGGTTTAAACTAGAAGAAATTTTCTTTTTGAAACAAACCCACTATTTTAGGTGCTGTTTGCAGTGAGCACCAATCTTTTGCCTGTCTTTTTAGACTTTTTGGCCATCAAGTCCCAGTCTCACCTTAATGAGAATGAAGCTTGAGATGACTGCAAAGCAAGATACCATCAGTATACTCCATGGTACTGAAAGTGCTGTAATAGAACCAGTCTGCTTATCCGTTTATTTCTTTTTTCGAGTAAGGAAAGCAACTCCACATGAGAAAGCTATAGAGCAAAACTGCAGTTTGCATCTGAGGGAATTCATTAACTGACATCAATGTCCATGAATTTATTAATGTAAAATGGTCACCACGTCAAAAGCCATTTGCAACACTGAGAAATTGTGATGGATGCTTGATTTTTACTGTTGCCAGAAAAAAAATACTTCATAAGATCTGCACAGCTGAAACACTGCTATTGGATCTAAACTTAGACTAAGAAGAGGCATGAGAGAATTCTGTCACACTATGTGCTTCTCCATGACTCCATACTGATGTTTTTCATAAAGAAGAATTAGAAAGAAGGCAATAAATAGAAAGATTCCCACTAAGAGATAGTTTCTTAAGCGTTGGTCTATTTATAATGTAAGTACTTTGAAGTTCGTTATTTTAATTAGAAGCAGAGATTGAGAGAAAAAACTGGGGGTCCATTCCCCAGGTGGGAACTCTAGCTGGAACCATAATACAAACAATAAATAATTCTGCATAACTTGAGCCTTAGTGAAATACTGGCCTGTGTTTTGCCTAATGGCAGATCAATACCATACAAATGAAGCAATTACAGTTGTGTCATATAAAGCCTTATTTGGTCAGCAGCCAAAATGGGGATTAGCTGGAAGAGTTCCTAGGACTTTCTGTCTGAATATTATCACAGAAGTTAATGAGGAAGATCTGATAGGCTGAGACAAACATAAATGGTGCCAGCAATGAGACAAGACGGTCGGTCCAATAGCCAGTGTGTTGATAATTAAAATGCCCTGAAGCCAGCTGAACATCAGTCCAAGATCAGGTGAAATTATCAGACAAGGGCAATCCAATCCCTCTGGCAACCAGCTACATAATGTTGCCACCATTGGTACAGCCATGTACACAGCAGCAAATGCAAATATACCAGCACTCATACCAGTCAGACTGAGCACACTCATGTCAATACAGTAATACTCAAGCTTGTAATGTTTCAAATACAAGCAGCCAGGCTATAGAAAAAACAAGGTATGGAAATTACTAATAGATCTCTGAGGTAGACATGGAGCTCCAGCTAATGTAATTGCTGTTCTCCTGAACACATGCCAGTTTTAATCAAGAAGGCTGGAAGGAGTAGGGTCCACTGATGATAGAGATTTCTGCTATCACTTTCTAAAGGGAACACAGAACAACATGTTGTCAGAGACCACAGACTGTCCAAGAGACCATTAGCTGAAGTCACATTTTTCCTTATTGTTTTGTCTCCAAAACACTTTCCTTGATTAAAGACACTGAGAAATCTACTGTGGCACACACCTCTATGAATTTGAAATAATTATATGAACATCTGAAGTAGGAATGGACTTTAAATATTCACAGCACAATAAACACTATGCTATTAATCTTCACACTCAGTCTCTGAGACTGATGGGCAATTTTCATTACCCTCAATTTGCAAAGGTGAAACTGAAGCGAGAAAGTGAACTGACCTCCTCCAAAACCTCCAGGAAATTGAGGCAGGATCATAATTAAGCTCATGAGTATGACATGATTTCAGACAACCACACTTCATTGCCACTCAGAAATCTTTGGGCTTTTTCAGGCAAGCGCTAATATAGAATTTATCCTTCTGGCATCCCAGTGGAAATCTCTTCCTAGAGACAGACTAAGCCCAAACTTACTTATTCACTCAACTCAGTCTTTAACTTAATCTTTCCACATACCCTGCCAAAAGCGAGAGACAGCCAATCTGGGTTGTATGACTCTCATAATAAAAAACTCTTCTGCCTCTTGACCCCCCTCTTTAGAGGTTCCACAGAGTTCCATGCTGTCAGTCACTCAGTACCCATATAAGGCTGCTTCAGAAATTAAGGGCTCCTTTTGCTCTGGCAAAGCAGAGATACAAAGCACTGCCACTCATTTCACTGAGTTCAGATACTGACTTTTTTTTTTTTTTTTTTCCCCTAGCATGAGATTTAGATGAGAACAATCTGAATGACTTTTGATTCACAGAAATCATAACTAAAGCCTAGAAGTCAGGAGCAGCTTTTGTACAAGTTGGGGAGAAGACAGACTATGTAAAAAACATCCCTCTCCATAAGCCCCTACAACTTTCCAAATACTCCTATAGTTCCAGGAGATTGAATGTGATGGCTGAAGATGTCCTTTTCATATCCATCTATCCAAAAGGATCATAGCATAGTGCAGTCATGAAGGCATTTCAGGAGGTGTCTGGTCCAACTTCCTGCTCACACAGGGGTTAGCCCTGAGGTCAGACCAAGCTGTTCAGGACTTCATCCAGTCACGGTTTGAAAACTTCCAAGGATGGAGACTGCAAAATCTCTCTGGGCAACTAGTGTTATTGTCAGACTGTCTTCAGGCAGTCAGTGGAAAAAGTTCCCTCTTACATCCAGTCTGAACTCCTGTTTCAGTTTATGCCCATTGTCTCTTACCTCTCTGCCCTCTACTGCTGTGAAGAGGCTGGCTCCATATCCTTGAAGATGTCCCCATAGGCACTGAGGCTTTTGTTAGGTCCCCCTCAAAGCCATCTCTATGTCAGGATGAACAAGTCCAGCTCCTCCTCACAGGGCAGGTGCTCCAGATCCAGTTCAATCCTGATTAACTTCCACTGAAATTCCTTCAATTTATTGATGTTCTTCTTGAATTAGGAGGCCAAAAAAAGGATGCAGTATTCTAGATGTGGTCTGAATGTCTGCAATTATTTTATTTGATGCCACAGTATCTTCTCTTGTGGCCTACAGATTGGATGAACTAAAAGCACTCTAATTGGAAATTGCCTTGGATAATTTCCCACTATTTAAAAGACATGCCAAAAGTAGCAGCCTCCTTATTTAACTGTGATAGGAAACAATTACTAAATCCTCAAGACATCATGATGTCTTTCTGTTCACTTTCAGCTACACTTTTCATAGACTGAGTTCACATTATTTAAACTCTGCAGAATTAATTGTCAAATTCATGTGGATTTAAAGGGAAAAAATATCATTAGCAGGCACAGAATATAATTAAAATCTCATATACTGATTAAAATCTGAGGATATGGATCTTAGTGCCGAGCATCTGAATGTGGGCTGGTCCCACAGCTTTGCACACAGAAGGAGATCATCTTTTTAATTAATACCAACAAAGAAATGATAATCAGCCTACATCCTGGCTCTTACTGATTTGTTTTGCTTTTGTGGAAATCTTAAAAATTTTTGGAGAAAATATAAAATCTGAAAAATTGCCTCGTAAAGTTTGCACATAGGCACCTGAAATTGGGTGTTTTGACATATCCAGAAAAAGTCAAGACAACCTGCAGGAAGCAAATCACAGAATTCCAACCAGGTCTGATGAGTTTTTCTGTAGACTCAGAGTTTTAAGATCCAAAATAGATCTGAACCACACAAATGAAAAAGTGTAAAATGTTAATAAAAAGAATTTCCACAGTGCTGCGTGCAAAATCAGGTGCCTGCATCCATACCAAGGAAGCCATTCTAAATATAAAAGCCTCCCTTAAGACACAGTTGCAAATTTTGTCTGCACTAAATGGAACCATATAAGCCACAGACTGGAATGAGCCTAATGTGTAATTATGTATAGAGAAAGTCTCTTCTGGAGGTAACAGATGGGCTGCCAGATGTTTGGGCTGCTCTCACCTGCAAGCCTCATTCATCCCTGCTGCTAGTAATGGAAGATGCAAGGGCTCTGCATCTTCCTGCACACAAATGCTATTCCTGCCCATATGAGAGAGGAAAATCAAAACAAAATAAAAAAACCCTCTGTCTTCTCTATGTCATGGAGGCAGATTATTCTTTTTATGTGTTCTTTTAGAGTACAAAGAAATAAGTGAAGTGTAACAAAAAAACAGGTCTCTGTATCAGGCCAGGCTTGGACTTTCATTCCCTTGACTATTGGCTTTATAAAAGTGCAGGGAAAACTGTAGTCAAATTTCGGCTATAAAACCCCACAAATTTTCCCAAAGCCTGTTACAAGAGAGTCTCACTTAACAAGAGCAGACAGCATTATTCAGTGTCATGTGATTTGCTAAAATGTATCATTAAATAGGAGCTAAATTCATTTTCAGATTTGATTTAAGCTCTTAGTGTCTTAACTGGAAAGGGAAGTAGAGGAAGGAAGGCAGAAAATGGGAGTAAGGCTTCTAGCTATGAAGATACAGAGACTTGAGCAAAGGATATCTAGACATAGTTGAGAAAAAGAGCAGCAGTTTTGACTTTACTTCCTACCACACACAAGGCAGAGAGTCAGTTCAGAGAAATAATTATTGATTGAACACAAGTCCCTATTTAATTACACAATCTTTTAAACTTGTATTGTTCAGTGAGATGCAGATATGGCCATTTTTATCTGGAACCTTAGCACCTCAAAAACATCTTAATGATACTGGAAATAGCTGCATTTTAGACTTGCTGAGCCAAGACATAGAGTAGCTTAAATTATATATTAAAATTCTGGAATCTTGTTTTGTGTTTTTCCTTGGCAGTGTTTTTTCACCTCTCATTCTGGGATGCTCATTCCCTCCACAATGCCCACTCTGTTGCATAGTGTGCCAGTCTAAGATACTGTTCTCAGTCCAGAGAAACCATGAGAAAGAATAAACTTTATTCCCTACTTTTAATTTGGAATTTCTCACAAGAACCAAGGCTGCATAAAGACTAAATGCCCACTTTGTGTCCTCTCAAGTCCATCTAGTACTTACTGTGAATTGAAAGTGGGCAGTTTTGCAACCACACAGATTAATCGTAAACTGTTTTTCAGGTGCTATTTGTTCCCCAAATGTCAATTCCACAGAGAGGTATTGTTATGAGCTGCTGAGATGCCTTTCAGTGGCTTGTTCCCTTGCTCTAGTCTACATACAGTTTACCTGGACAATTATTATCTTAGTGGGATAGGCCTTTTACTTGGAAGGAATTGTACCATCAAATTCAAAGGGTAGCTGGCTTGTGCCCTTAATGAATACATATTCTGAAGCCTGGCAGTTTCCTGGGAATTGACACCTAAACAGCCAGAGAGTTGTCATGAAATGAAAGGAGAGAAATAATAACGAGTTGCATTGTTAAAATATAATGGGCTGCATCTTGCCCTCTGCTGAGCTGCTTTATGAGGGACTGGGGAAATGGCAGGGAAAAGGGCAGGAGAAATTTACTTTTGAAGTGCCAAGAAGCAGTTTGTTCCTCAGAGAATCTATAGATTGAAAACAATGATAACCCTTTTGTATCCCACTGGCACACTCTGGGGATTAATGTTTATCAGACCTTGGAAAACATCCAGAAAGTCAGTAAGATGTGTGCACAGCAACAGTATCAGTATTTTTGAGACATTCAGGTCTTCACTGATAGTTTTAGGAAAGGTCATTGGTTATGCTTAAATATACTCTCCTATATACCTGACAGAGAAGTGAACAGCCTGATGAATTTTATTTGGACAGATTTGATATTAAAAAAAACCAACAACCACAAACAAACTGTGATTTCTTTCTTTTTTTTTTTTTTTTTTTTTTTTTTGATGACTTGATTTCTTTCTGATTGTAGAAAACAAGACTCTTATAAAAATTGTCTTGGTGGTGACTACCATATACTGTCCGAAGCAGAAACAGAAGTTTCACCCTTAGCAATCACTAGTATCAGAAGGACAAAGCTCTTGTATAAATATCTTGTAAAAAATGAAAACAAAGGGGAAAAAAAGCCTCATCATGATGTTTAAACCAATGCTAAAGCTGAAGAGACAGAATGGTCATTTTACTTTCTGTACTTACTATACTGTTATTTTAAAAATATGTATTGCCATTGCAATGTTTGCATAAAATATTACCTTTCTAGGCAATACTTTTATTGCTATTTCCATGCTCTGTCCTTTCACTTTTTCTCAGAAGCACCTCGTTTCTCAACTGTTCTCACTAAAATCCTGGGACTTTCCCTGGAGTAAGGAGCAGGATGACATTAGCAGGAGGTATCAGAATGTGACTGTGTGACCAGAATGGGAGCTGGGCGTCTTAGAAGAGCTTTGCCTTTCATCACTTACTTCTAATGTAGTGTAGGAAAACAGAAATGGCAATAGAACAAATTCCTGTGACTTTTTCTCTCTCCTCCAGACCATTTAAAGCTTTGCTCAATTACGAATCCCCCCTGAAGTCTGAAGGTGAAAACTTTCTGCAAGTGGCAATGAAGAAATAGGCTCTGTGGGGCAAAGTAGATCATAGATGACTCTTTGAAGTACTTGAAATATACACTGATTTACTTTGGGTTTTTTTCTGCCAGGACAGAGAAAATTCAGTGAGTGCAGCATCATGGACACTAACGAGTTGTTTTCTTCTAAAGATACAAATATCAGAAACTCTCTCAATAACAATGCTCTTCACTGCAATTTGGTAACTTAAATCAGGATTAGTACAATTACCTTTCTTTATATGTAAAAATTGCAAGACAGAGCAAAACACCTCTAAGTAGAAGATTTTACTTAAATACATTTGCTCATACATCTTGCAATGGAGCTCATTAGCCACCATCAAATTTTCCTGGTTTTTTATTGTATTCTTTTAAAATTAACTCAGTAGGCACCACTGGGGAGCAGAGCAAGATGGGACTCTTATTTTTGTTTTCAAGGCTTTATTATTACTTTTTAAAGTAGACATTCTGTTTTTAGACAGAAATTATTCAGGTAGCTGAAACTAAGTATGCCTCACAGGCTCAGCTGAAAGAACAACTTGCTAACATTCATTGCCAGCATTTCTCTTCACTGATCTTCTTTCGACCCCTGACTTTTACATTCTTTGTTAAGCAATGGCCCACTCTCTGCCTTTTTACATAGTAAATGTTATTTTTAGTTGACAGAAAAAGCAACAAGCTCTGAAGGATCTGACCTGCTTGAGAAATATCCAGGCTATAAGGTCTGTCACTGAATGGGTAGTGGGGTGGCAATTCAAGTCTTTTTATGCCCACAGTGAAGGGAAGAATATTATGCAAAGTCATACTGTATGATCTACACCATCAGTCAAACAGGATAATGTTTACAATATGCATAAAATGTTACAGATCACATCTGAGCTTTCAAATCATTCTGTATCAAAGAAAGAAATGACCTTGTAATATCTCAGTAAGTGAAACTCCTGACTAAAATACTATTCTTGTAAATATCAACAGATCACCCCATAACTGTGCAGTGAATTTTGTTTTCTCCACTGCCCTTGTTTTCAAAGAATAGAAGTCAATAATTTCACATCACTCATTTTTATCCTCAAACCTCCATTATTTACCTGTTATCTCTGCATCTTCTCTACATCAAACATAAATAACACCAGTTTCTAGCTCCTACAGTGCTTTGCTGATGTGATTGCCTCTGTGGGTAACACACTGATTATGGGCACAACCAGCCATTCTGGCAGAAGAAATGTGAAAAAAATCCAAACTTGCTTCCTCTGCATCTCTCCTCGCTGTGAAGGTTGCTTGTCTTCAGAACTATCTATGAAGGTCTTTGAAAAACAGTGTTTCCAGCTGGAAGACAACTAGCCAGCAGAGGAAATACCCATTCTTCTGTCTGAATTGCCAGAACAATGCTCGAAAGCATATAAGGTACAGACTTCACCATGGTGACCCAAGCATACATTACCTTGGCCTATTTCTGTACCTTCCTAGAAACAGGAACACACCAGCGACTGAACAATGCAGCCCAGATGCATAGAAACATCACAAGATAGAACAGATACATCAATGACATCAGTTAAAAAAAAAAGAAAGAAGGAAAGCTTCACTCAAAAGTCTATTTTTGAGGAGATTCATGGATTTCTGCAGGACAAAACCTCTGAAAAATGCTAGTGGAAAAAGTTCTTCTTAGTAAATAAATTTTGACTCTAAGTACTTTGGGTTGTTAATTCAAACATGTTTTCCTACTTCTCCTCTTACTCAGAGGTAATTTGTGAATATTGTACCCTTTTTTTTTTATATAAGCACAAATCCAATTTCATAGAAATCATACGAAACCAGAGAATGCAAAACATTTTGGTGGAAACATTTTTATCTATCCTTATAGCTGACTACTGAGTAATGGCTCTGATGCTTTTCTCACAGAGCTTGTTATGAATTACCAGTTCACTGATCTACAAAACCAGGGTAAAAAGAGAACTTAGGTATAGATCAGAATAATATATTAAGTCTACAATAAACAACTTTGTCAGTAAATTATGATCTGAGAATTCCTTCCACAATAAGCTCCTTATACTCTGGTCTCCAAAAACATCAAGGACAGAACTTAATAAAAAAGTTTAATAGTTTCACTGGAAGAAATTATACTATCATATTTACCCTTATTTTCCCAAACTTGTTTCAGGTCAATGAAAAACATGGCCAAAATAAAAAAGAATAGGGAATATCCCATACCATGTAAGGTCTGTCAAGATCACATATAAACAAGCATGTATTACCAAAATAAGTTTTCCTTCAACACTACATTCCTAACTAAGAAACCGTACTGGATATATCCTTGAAAAGTAAAGGTAACATTGTCAGCTGTAGTACCACATTGAAATGAAGCAATGAAGGAATGGAAATTTTAGAGATTTACCTCTAGGACTAGATAAAGTCACTGAGATCAAGATGGTAGTTTGTAAAGCCCATGCACACAAAGACTCCCTTTATAACAAATCTTTACATTATTCACTAAACTCACATTAAGTCAAGAAAAACTTTCTTTCACCCCAGATTGCTCACTTATAGCATAAATGTCTTTCAGGTATTGCACAATTATATAGACCAGGAGAATCCATACAATGTTGGATTTAAGCACTCTCCGGGGCACTCCTCCCTTGCAAGAGATTCAACCTAAAACCCAGAGCTTCCCTCACATTGTACTTTGCACTTCACACAAGTTGCTAGAATGATCAGAAAATTACATCTGCATTACCTGCTCCACTGATGCGCTTCCCTCATTTCACCTCATGTTAATACAAACACAGCAAAGAATGGATAAATATCTGGCACATTAGTCAGTGTAAAGAGTCAGTTCATGTCATCAACTGTCACACTGCAAAGAATCAGCAGATATCATCACCATGTGGACCTTTTTGCCTTCCTCTCCATAACAGAAAGTCCTCCTAAAGTCAAACTAGAGCCATTTCTCTACTACATAAAAAGAATAGAGAGTTGAATGATGAAATATAGAATCCCAGATTCATTATCTATAAACATTAACCGTAATTGCAATAGCAGGAACTTCATATAGCTCTGGATTTTATCAGGCAGGTGAACAACCATCACCAGTGTCTAAAACGCAACCATATATCTACCCACAACAGTTTATTATTTTGCTAATCAAATCCTGCCGCTCTCAGCTGACTGGACTCAATGTGTCCCACCAGACACTCGAGGCCTAAGCAGGTTTCACTCATCCACACTGCATACAGGACAGGACATCCAAATGTCCTTAGTTAAAACAATCACAGAAACAATGACAACAGCTCCTCATTTTTTAGCCCAACTTGTCATTCATCTTTGCATCAAACAGCTTCAAGGCACAAAAAGTAGAAAAATCTTTTAGTGTACCTTCAAGACATATGCCCCTACTTCCTTTTTCATTACCTCTTAGAGAACTCTTTCATGTTCATCACTATTCAAACTTGCTTATGATGCCTACATATCTAAAACAGACAAGCAGAGGCATGCAAGGCACAGGATTTGCATAGTACAAGATCTCCAGGTGTTGCCTCTAGAAACACAGATTACTGCAAGTGGCAAGGCAGACGAGTCAGGGGTGATCCATAATGGTCAGAAGTCTGGCCATGAGAACATCTTCTAATGACAACACATTTACAAAGACAGGTCTTCCTAAGCAAACAAGCAGCACTCTCTTAACCACCTTTGAAAAGACCACCTTTGAAGAAAAAAATCTCATTAATTCACACTGATTACTACACAGTAGTTTTGGATGGATACCTACCGTGGTAGGAGGAAACAGTAAGAACAGCTGGATAGTGCCATGAAAGAAACGCAATCTTTGTTGTGATGAGAGCCTTTGCCCTCAACCCCACATCCTTCTCAGATATGCCAGTCTATTACAATATTGTACAAAAATGAATATCACTGAAATGGAAGGAAGGAGACACACATGATGCGTAACATGGTACTGCCCGATGGGCATTAAAGAAACACACATCAGGCATTTCCCATTCTCCTCCATCCAGTGATAGGCATGAATCCTAACACTGCACCAGCACGGAGAATTAATAATTTCAATTAGCCAATAGGTACTGGTTGAACACTGCGGGAGTGTAGCATAGAACCCAATAAGGAAGAGTTTCAAATTAAAATCCACTACCCTGCTCATGTGTAGGGTCATGACCAACAGAGAGACCAGTCCCTGGATCGCTCTGACCAGTGGATTTCATCTGCATGAACAAAGTGATGGGTACGTGCTCTGTAATGAACATGCGCCTGGTGATGTGATGGCAGGAAACCATCGCTTGTCATATGCTGCAGGAATAAATCTATTTAGATTACCCCACTTTCTGTCAGTGTTAGATGTATGAAAATATATCTGGTCTGGTTCTCCATACACTCACAACAATGTTATGCAGTTTTTATTATATTTTCAGTGAAAAAAACCCTGATTTATAATCATTATAAGTAGAGAAGGATTAAGACTACAATATCTCTAGTGAAATAGGTGTTCAATGAGTTTACTGAATAATTTGATATGAATAATTCATTTGAAAAAATTGATACCTTTTCCCTGAATAGCCCAATTGAGTGTGAATGTTTAGCATTTATATGCTACTTACAACTATTTGTGAACTACATCAAGTAATTCGTGGTCTACACATAACTCAAACAGAAAATTATGATTATTAAATAAAATATAGAATTTACAACTCCCATAGCAAATTATGTCTTTTGACTAATTTATGTATTGAGCTTAGCTAGTCTGCCCTTCATGGATTTCAAACTGCATGTTCAATATTTGCAATTATCTGTGCAGGCAGCAGTTACATAAGTCATCTGATCAGTAACGGGAACACTACCATGTGGGATGCAGTCAAAATATCCAAACCAGCATATTCTGCAATTTCAAACAATTCAGAAAATACTGAAGCATGCAGTTAAAATTTACAGCTGTGTCTTCTGTTCAAAAGCACAAGGGTAGGAAGCTTTTCCCCTCTTCAGTAAGCACTACTGTTCACAGACATACATGGAAGAGGTGGTACCAATGTGAGGTATTGCTTGTTCTTCATTTTTGTCCAGAACATTAAGTGTGTTGCTTAATGTTTTTAATAGGCGAGCAGCACTGATGTGTTGTCTGATGTTAGTTACTGGGGCTGGAGAGGGAATGGGGTGCAGCAGGAGAACAAGCAGCTTAGCATATGTGAAAGAAAGGCTCAGGAAAGGGATGGACATGGACAGCCAGTCGAGACAGCGTGAAAGAAGATTTGGTCCAGTTTTCATTTTGGGTAGGATTTGTCCTATTTTCCTATTTTGAAACACATTTGAAGGTGGGATGTGAAAACCTAAACCCCTAATGATAGTTGCCAACCCCCAGATAGATGAAAATGTGGCACCACTGAAACACGTGGGAGCTTGGTCTTTAGCTGGGATAGAACCAGGGTTTCACACTTGATCCTTACAATCATGGTTGTACTCTTCCTCTCTGTTCTTATTAAACGGGCTTACTAGGCACTCTTCCTTTTAACTGCTTTATGTTTCATCCCTATTACTACCAGATATTTTCATCTAGCCAACTAAATAAACCTGAAATAAGCCCAAATTTGACACAACCCAAATTCAACTGGCTACAAGTGCTTATTATAACAGGCTGTCTCTTGTTGTTGGTGTTGGATACTGTGCAGAAAGAAGTGAGAGGGACTAAAGAGCACCATAAAGCATGCTTAGAGCAAACAGCCCACTGCTCGGATATATATGACAGCAGCTAAAGTGATTCCTAGAAGCTTGCCCTAGCTTTGGCACAGTAAAACATGACTGTGTCAGCAATGGGCATCTCCCTAACACAGGAAAACAGCTCCACTAAACTGCAGTGCTGCCTACCACTTCTAGATTACCTGAAACACTGAGAAGGAGATAGTAATCTATTAGGAGTATAAAATAAAAAATAAGTGCTTTCAAAATATACCCAAGTAATAGATCAGCCTCTCCTATTATCTCCTGCCTGCTACCTTTAACAACCCTATGAGTTCTGGATATGTTTTTCTTCATAATTAATATTTTTATTGTTGCCTTTTTCCCTCTTTCACCTCCTTATGTTCTCTTACTTCTTTACTCTGCAGTGAAGGTGGTAGTTTTTAAATCTGAGAGATACTGAATCTTAAGGACAAAAGTTTCACAATCCATCAACAAGTAACTCGCCTGATTTTTGCTTGCACATACAAATCTTCTTTTGTTGCAGATGGAAATGATTCTGATGATACTCCTATTCCCATCTGTGTAATACAGTTAAAGCTATTGAAGTTTATGGTATTATGCACAGGTTAAACTGGTGAGTTCAGAGTGAGTCTAGTTATATGCGTAGTGGTAATGATGTCTCCTCTGAGGTCACAGATGTAGACAGGTACCTCCTTAGTTATTTCCTGCACATGACTATGGTTCTATTTGAACTTACAACTCCTCCCTTCAACTCCACCTTCTTTGTGAATCTATTTAATCAGAGCCTGTTGTAATCCCTCAGTATGAGCATGAAATTGAGATGCTGGGTGCTGGTTGCTCCAAGGGCCATTCCCTGTCCCCTACCCGCATGTGCCCTATCGCTGTAAGACTGCACAGGATACACTCCCTCAATCTGCTCCCTGCTCTTTTGCTTTGAAGAAAATTGGCAAGTTTACCAGAGGAAAAAGGCAAGTTTTGTTTGCCTTAAACATTAAAGACAACACAATTGTAAATACTGCTATTTTTAACACAGAACCAGTTCCTTAAGTTCTGATTTCCTGCCAATTTGAATGAAAAGCAAATTACGTTCTGTGAATCAAAAACTCTCCTAGTTGACAGAATGCATCTGATATCATGATAAAACAAAATACTAGTGAGTTTGAAGGCAGTACTGAAATGCATAATGCTGGAAACACAAACTGTTTTTTTTCTGTATAAGAAGATGCTTTAACAGAAAATACTGTAATGAAGCTTCTTTAATGAAGGACTAATTGCCTCCAGGTGATGACATTTCAAAAAAGGTGTTACAAGCACCTTCTTACTCAGAAATTAGTAGCCAAGATTGATAAACAAAATATAAAATGTAGGCATATTATTGATGCAGATAATGTAGGCATAATACTGCTATAAAGGGTTGAATTCGGTGAAAAAAGCTGATGGAATAGAATAGCTGATGTTAATTTTATTGAGCCTGACTTCAAATAGCTAGTGTTCAACCAGTTTGGTTTTTATATGGCCTTGAAAGATATTCAAACTATAGCTGCTAAATCCATATTGCAATTAGAAATGGTTACCTTTGTTGATCAAAAAAATATGAAATGGAAGAAAAGAAAAATAACATACCATGTTCACACACAAAACAAAAAGAGCTATATCAGGGACATCAGGGAAGGTGGAATACTATAACAACACATTTTATATTGTTATACTATTCCACCCACCTTAATGGAGAACCCTTCGGTGTGGCTACGCCATATCCTTTCGAATCCAGATTTCCTCCCACTTTCATGGTGTCACATGGCTTTCGTTGCTCAATGTATTCGTTCATGGTGGACTCCAGCAGGAAGGCAAACTTGCCCTTGGATTTGCGGACACGAGCTACTCCCTCTGCAGTAGTCCTAGTGAACACTGATGGCTCAGCTGATTTCATGTAGGTCCACATCTTTTCATACACTGCTATTTTTGATCTCTGGAGAAAATTAAAAAGAATTTAGATCAAAAGAATGTTGCAACATTTCAGAATGGCACTGCTCAAGATAAAAATAATATTTAACTTTTCAGACAACTGGGGTTGGGAAAATCATACTTGGGTAAGGATTTTCTTTGAATTCCATGATTATTTTAAAAGAATCAAGAAATAATAATACAAATACTACAAAATCAGATATTATTTTTAGGTCCAGTTAACTTCTAGCAGTCACAATAAAATAACTGCAAAGCTAAAATCTGAGTTTAATATTAAAGTGAGGCAGTTCATACAGTCAAAGTGTTATAAAGTTTTAGGCAGTAATACATGAAATAGATACCCATGATAAACCTGTATGGGAAAGAGAAATAATAAAATGATCTCCCCATAAATACTGAGCTAAATCTTGAAGCTTTTCTCAGCTCTAACACCCACTTCTTACACCATCAGAACCATAACAGCTTAAGTAAGATTTCTACTTTCATAATTCAGAGTCCAGAATTCATTCAATTCACATTCAGAAAAGTTGCACATTTCAAGAAATGGTTCACAACGAAAGATGGAAAGAGCAGATTGGACCAAATATACTATTAAAAGAAACAAAATGTCCTAAGCATTTGTCTAACAGAAGTATTAGGTATGTTTTTAGAACCTCAGTATCAGTGGATATATTTTAAATACTGTGATGCTGCCAATAATTAAGAAATGTGCTTGCTCAGAGAATGTGCAAGAATTTGTGGCTTAGAGCGCATTAAGGACTCAAGCAACAATAAAACTCAGCAAAAAACCAAAACAAAACAAAACCCAAAACAACCAACCTAACAAACAAAATCCCACACAACAACTACAACAACAACCACAACAAAACAAACAAACCTCCAAACAAACAACAATAAAAAAAAGAAAAAAAAAACTGAAAGAAAGGAAATGCTGTCAGGCTGAGAAGCTTTCCATGATCTTTAGATTCACTCAAGAACTCCTTTGCTTTCTCCAGCAACAGGGATACATACATGCAAACCAGCAGTGCATCAGCTGAACACTATACAGTGTTTTTATTTAATAACAGATGGCACTTGTCTTCTCTTATGAATGCTGCAAAAAGGACTTCCTAAATCAGTGTTCAAGTCAGCTTTTATTTGAGTCAACAGGAGTTTCTCGCTAAGCAAGATTTGGTCTATGAGCCCATTCCTACACTGTGCTGAGCACTCCAGGAAAATATTGATTATTATAAAGCCCTAAAACAAAGGTCCTTAGAATATTTAAATACATGTTAAATCCTATAATCTAAGTATTATTTAAATAGACAATGGCTTTAAAAAGCTTGCAGCTGAGCCTTTATATAGGTAAGAGTAATTTCCCTGAAGCACTTCTTTTTACCCATTACTGAATGATTGTGCTACTACTTAGAAAATAATTTGTTAGGGAGGTAAGTCCAACTTGAAAGTAAGTGGCATTCAATAAAATTACCATATAGCAGAAATCATAAATTATCCTTCCTTTTTTAGTTTGTCTATATGCATCACTTCATCTTTCTGTCAAAGATAATAAAATTTAAATTAGCAACAGCTATGACGTCCATAATCACATCCTGCCTTATAACCCTCTCTTTCCACTGCAGTCACAGCTACTTTTTATTTACATAATAGCGACTGAGAGCAGAGTGTAAGCTAAGCCACTCATGTATTCTTTTTGCTCTGTGTTGATGTAATTTCATGGACTTAAATTTACAGAAAGGGAAAAAAAAAATCCAAAACAAAGAAGAAAGCAGAAATGAATCAGGCATCATTCCAAGAATATTTACTTGTCTTCCCAATCATTTGTTCCATCTTAACATCGATATCGTCAGAGTCCTTATAGAGTAAACATAGAATAGGACACATTCCTTCAAAACTAAAGCCATGCAACACATGAAATAGCACTATTAGTAAGAGGAAACAATTCCCTAAATTAATTGAAAAAGGTTGAATTTAAATATATTTTTTTAGGATCTAGTTTTCCTTTGCCCATTAAGAGAGAAAAAAAAAAATATGAGAAGTCTAACAAGGCATCTGCTCTGTAAGAACATTTACTTTTTCCAAACTTTCATTTGTTAATAGTCAATTTCCACATGTCAACTGAGTGTGAAAATTGGGAGCAAACCAACAGATATTACTTATTATCATACAAGGAAACACTGCAGCTTTCTCCTGCAGTCAGCTAAGCTAGGATAATTTTCAGTTAGAGCTTTTCTGAGTAGAACTTGTAAAACTAAGTTCGTTCCCTCTTATGCAAGCTGCTTGGAAAATATAACTCTCATTGTGTCCAAAAGAAGAAATAAGAGTAAATAGCTAACAATATAAAAGTCTTATTTTTCTTTATTTTGACTTCAAAATGACTTCCCTTCTGTATTTTCAACACAGAATCAAAGCAGATTGAACAGCTGTTCAGAGTTTCTGACATTTTGATCATAAATGATAAAATTATGAGAAAATGTCCTGAAGGCTCATCTTTAGCCAGATAGTAATCACTGACAGAAAAGTTATACATGACTCTGATCCCAGAAGTGATGATGTTTGCTTCCAACCACACAAAATGTTAGACTTGGCAAACAAGTTGTTTCAGGATAGGTCTAAATTTATTTATTATGCAAACAGTGTTTGTGCAAATATTGTCTGTCAATGATATTTTATCTTTGTCCCTTTTTTTGTGAAAAATATTTTAGAAACAGTGCATACAATATCATTAACAATCACTATAGTGATCCAAAGATTTGAAATAATTTGGTAACAGGGCTGCAACTGCACCATTTTTAAAAAAGTGATCAAGATAGTCTAAACATATAAAGATTCAAATTTTATACATGAAACTTTTAATGTTTCCTTTTGTCTTTTGAAATAAGGGAAAAGATATAATGAGAACATTGATTTTCCTTTTTTTTTTTCTCTTAATCCTGTAAGATTAAAGTGAAAGAATGGCTGCCATTATATATGGACAAAGAATCTTGTCTTTAAGGAGAGATCTTGTGTTAAAGACTGACTCGAAGAAAAAAGTATGTGTTTACAGGATGATTTAAAAGAACAATGAAATTTTTGTGACCAAAGCTCCTTTTATTTCAAAAGACCTGACCTCATTACTTCAAAACAATGGCTTGTAAAGTATTTGAAAATCTTAAGAAAACAAACCCATTCCTTCATTCTGAAATTGAATGAAACTGAAATTCCTGAATTAAATACCTAACTTTACATAAACTAAGCTAATGAAACAACTCTGGACTAAGCATAGATGAATATAAATAATTAGTACTGAGGGATCATACTCTTCAAGAAAGTAGGAAATCTGGCCATTTCAGGATCAAAATATTTCAATTCTCAGATAAGACTTCTGTGTCTTAATGTTGCCATTTTTGTAGACATCTGGTGTGACATCAGGGATTTCAGGGACCGCAAGCTGAGTTTCTACCACTCAGGGTAACAATAAAGCTCCCAGAGAGCATCTTTAGTGTCATATTTAGGTGTATACCAATGTCCTGGCTACAGAAGAAGACAAGTGTGGTTAGAAACCTGTCATGAACTGTATCCATTAAAAAATGAGGTACAAAGCACCCTAGTCATTTCCCTCTAGAGTTGATGCAAAGAGGAAGATACTTTAAAGAGTGATTTCTTTCAACACAACACACTTCTCCTGTGCACAGGAGTACTTTGCTTTCTCCAGTGTCTACAGAAGAAATTTAGAAAACTAGCTTAGACTAAACTCCTTGGACTGCTTCATTACGTGAAGGTTCAACATCTGTGTGTTCGTTAAATGCCATTTATATCTTATAAGAAATCATCTTTTTACAGCTAATAGAACAGAACTGCAAGTTCTTCTATGGGGCTATCTCTTCCAATAAAAAATTTATTTCAGTACAGACCTTTTGGAGGTCACTCAGCAGCTGCCCTTGAATTGATACTGTCTATAGTTCACAAATCCCATCTGCAATTTTGTTAGTGATTCACTGAGTTCAATTTGGCCAAGCTGAAAACAGCCAAAGTGTATGGTAGTACCTAACACAGAACAGTCCCCTTTCAATCAGACAGCAAGAAGAAATTATCACTCCATCTTCTTTTCTTCTAAAAATGCCCTAAACTGCACCTTTCAGATAAATAATGCTCCTAAACCGTGTAATTTCAATTTCCAAGAAAGGATTACTGGCTCACAGCGTTTATTCAAAACCATTTTCAAACACTAAACTCACACATGTTCAGTCAGCTAGGCTTAACTTCCATCTGCTACAGACATGAAATAAAGCAGGAGGGACTGTTTATTATGCACTCCTTGTGATGTCCAGGCTCCCTGTTTTCCGGCTGGCAGATGATGAGGAATTACATATCAACCACACTAACACAGGAAAGCAAGTGAAAATGAAGTAATCAATATAGACAGCACAGACATATGAATGGCTACTTAGGCTATTTCATAATCCTCCACCCCCTGAGATATATTCACTCTTTATTATTCATCCTTAAGTCAGGAAATTAAAAAAATGCATTTACTGCCCACCACCCAAGACCCTAAAGCAAAGCGAACACAGCCAAAACCACAATCAGAAACAAAACCACAAAACCTGCAAGACTCCATTTTATCATCATAGTCTTTCAATGCTGCACATCATTTCAGTACTGTAGCTTCAGATGAATCAATAATGCAATGCTGCTTTAATTATTACTGACTTCAGCATCCCTTGGGGCATCTCTTTCGTCCAGTGTGACAGGATCAATAAGCTTTCCACAAATTAAAATAACTGAGAACCCCAACAAATGGTGTTGGGGGGGGTAAAAACGTAGCTAAAGCATTTCAGGAGTGACAAAATATATTACATATAATTGCAAAGTAACATTATTTAACACTTCAAAGTATTGTATAAGAGCAGTTGGAAGGGAGAGCTGCTCTAATGGACGTGCCAACTTACTCTGAAGAACTCTTTGGTTGACCCTGAGTCCAGTGTCCCATAAGCAATTTCAGTTTGTTTGGCAAGGTCTTCTGCACTTTCTATGGGCGAGACCATTCGCTCAACAGTCAAGAAAGCAGCGAGGTTAGCAGTATAGGATGAAATAATGATGAGCGTGAAGAACCACCAGACACCTCCAACAATGCGACCTGAGAGGGATCTAAACATGAATAAGATAATGCACATTTTCCTGTCTCTTAAGCCACAAAGAGAGAAAAAGGCATCATTATTGCTGAACATGTATCATTAAGTAACAGTCAATGCGAGTGAGAGTATTTGAATTTTAAATACTAATAAATGCTTTTTCACTTGAATGTTAATGTCTATAGTACAGAGTCCACTGTATTAATATGTATCACACAGAGACAGAAGTTTGAATTCTCTTCAACATCAATTTCAGTGTTGTTATTATTTCAGGAACTGCCTAACATAGCAAACAATTTTCTAAAAATACTGGATAGGTATTTTTTGTCTTTTTGGAGACAAAAGTAAAGCATGGTAACTGCAAATCAGTAGCTTTCTCTATTTCTTCTTGGGAAAAAAAAAAAAAAAAAGAAAGATACAAAAGGCGTTGCACATGGATTATGTTGGCTCTAGGATTAAAATGTTCCTGCCACTCAAAATTTCTCAAATATTCTACAAGCTACTGCAGTCTTTGGAACTTTCACAATTTTCTCATTTAAGAAGCAAGCATTTTGTGGTAATAGAGACATTTATATTAAGTCAAAAAATATTTTCCATCTTAATACCTGTAATTTGATGAGAAGGCTGTTGAGGCATAATGCACATCCAGTCTTAACCAGTATCAATTTTATTGCTAACTTTAATAATAGCAGAATTAGACCAGTGCTGAATACTCTCAAAATCTCACTCTAAATGGCTAAAATGAAGCATTCAATTTTGAAAGATTTGGTCATAATGTTTAATTAAGAAGTTGTAGTTACTTCACCCTAAAGTTTCAGAAGATCTTAAATGGTTGAGAATGTCAGTACTGGCATCATATATTACATCTGATGCACCCACTCTGTAACACAGGGCTTAGCAATACAGCGTGACTTCTCAGAAAGAGATGGTCAAATATTGTCTCACTCACAGACAGTCATATTCTGGAAGCAGCACTGTAGAACTCGATAGGGAACAGAAATGGGACATTCATTCATGCAAGGCAAACATTCAGCACAATAGTGTGCATTCCATAATTGCAATACAATGGAACTAATTTAGTAACAACACAGTTCCTCTGAATTCAACCCAGTGGAATTGCCCCTGTGTGTACCTGATGTTTCTGAGGTCTGTTTGTGGTTTATGCATGTTTTATGTAAAATAATAGAAATGACTGAAAATCAAAGCTGATTCTTTGCTGCCCTTATTGTATCTATTAAGAAAGAAAGAAAAAAAAAAAAAAAAAAAAGAAAAAGAAAAAGAAAAGTCTTCCTAAAGAATAAACTTCAAAACTCTGCCAGGAATATGAATGAAGAAAGATTTTATGCTTCAGTGTTGAAGATAAAATGCAAATGTAAAAAGATTTGACACAAACCTTGGGGAAATATCACATCCTTGTTGCATAAAGGCACCCAGGGAAAACCAGAGGCTGTTGAATATGCCAAACTCATTGGGAGGCTGGTCACTAGGTCCTTCTTTCCCATCCTCTGGTTCTTCTGTGTGCCACTCATACGGACTAAACCTGCTAACTAGGAACAGGACCACACTGACACCAATGTAGGCAAAGACTATGCACATCCAGATCTCATACGCCAAAGGGTCCAAGAAGGAAAACACTCCTGGTTTAGATTTTTGGGGCTTTTTGATCATAATGGATATCCCCAAACTCATAAAAGGCTTAGAAAAATCAATGACCTCTTCTCGTACCAAAGTGATGGTCAGAGGCGCAACAGCAATCTCTGCTTTCTATAAAGAAAAAAGAAATATAGATGTATAGATTAATTGGAGTTGGCTTATACACTCAGATAAGCAGCTAATTCCAAAGGTATGTCATTAACATCAGGGCACTGTGGCTTAAATGTTCCTTTATAACATCTTTTTGTTTCTTTCTATCACAGTCTACATTTACTTAAAATGCTTTTAGTAGAACATATATATTGCAGGTTTTTATTTTACGGAATTATAGAAATACTTAATTTTTCTTCTAACAAGAAGACTCTTAAATCTTATAGAGGTGGGCAGCAGAGCAGGTGGATCATTTTACATATTACTGCAGATTAAAAGTAAGGATTTCAAAGAATGAAAAATGAGAATGATCCTATTGTTACTGAATGCATTGAGATTTTTTTTTTATAAGATCCCAGAAACAGTGATTTATTATAATACTTTCTTAAGACATAATCATTTTCTGAGGGAAATCAGCTGATAGAATCAAGGAAGTTCTAAATAGCATGAATCAGAAAAGGTGATTAACTATTGCCTTAGTGCCACAAAATTGCATGCAGTTGTCTTGCAGAAAGACAGTTCAATAGGAATGAATCAGATTTTAAACAGTGCTAAAACGCCAGTAAACAGCTGTGCAAAATAATGCATCAACAGGATAAAAAATGCGCTGAATCCATTCTCATTACAGACAAGAATAATTTTTAATATGTTTCTCTAATATGTTTTTAGAATGAAGATGTCTGTCTTGAATGAATTGTTATAGATGACAATGGTGATTACAGTTGCTAACAATGACATCGCTGTGCTAATGGCTCATTTCGGTCATTAGGAGCTCAACATTACACTAAAGTCTGCTTCTTGCCTTGCCTTCCTTTGCCTTTTTTGCCTCACTTTGTACACTAAACCTGTAATTACAGCAGTACTTAAGATGGGAATTGTAAGAGGAACTGGTACAAAAGATGCACCAGTGGGAGGGGAACACATGCAGGAGCTGCTGAAACCTTTCTCCTCCTCCTCCTCATCATTTATCTAGGTCTGTGCTCTGTGGCCATTATGGACTTCTATACAGCCTACAGGCTAAGGAGGTTAACTGAGTGCATTTTGAGAACCCTTTGGTTGCAAATAAGGTAGAATCACAACATGCCTTCTGCAGTGGCATTACTCTGCTTCGGGACCCATTATCTAAGATAATCTACCTGCATTTACTTCATGCTAGCCCAGTAATCTTCACAGCCACAATTAAACAGTTATTCATAAATCTCCATAATAGAACGGTTCTAGTTTTCTAAATACTTAGTTGGTCCAAATTCATTTTATGGGGTAGAAGCTTCGTATATAGTTCACAGCCCGCAGCTTAGCAAAGCATTTAAGCATGCTTGCCTTTTAGGATGCTCTAAAAGACATTCATACTCAGTAAAATATACAAGGATATATTTAAATCCTACCAATTTCAATGAGATTAAAACATGATGAAATTAAGGAGGTGCTTAAATAGTTTCATCCAGGTGTTACACAAGTAACTTGTATTTCTTGTTTGAAAAAAAAAAAAGAAACTGAAATGTAGGGTATTTTTGTAATCTCAGAAGTTTAAAACAGATAAATATATTTAAAATAATATGATTTTGTTGTTTTATACACTCACTCTGAGCCATATATGTATTATGGAATTTAATTTAAAACTAATTTAATGTAGTTAAAATTTAAATCTATTTTGGTAGCTGTATAACTTTGAATAATTCAAAAGAACTGACTCCAGTGCAATGGCCCAAAAATGCAAATTTGTATTAAAATTGGTATATATTAATCATCAGATTGTATCTGTCATTTTTAAATAGTTATGATGAAAACACTTATCATCATAATTTTATGTAAAGACATTACAGTTTAAGCAACACAATTAAAATCATTTTGCAAGCCTATCAGGTATTATCTGTAGTGCTAATGTCTTGGGTAAACATTATGATAATACTGCTGATTCTCTGAATTTTAATGTAAATTTTCCAATACAAGACATTTTAAAAAATCTGGCTTTCCAAAATCTTGTGATTACATAAGCATGACAGAAATAGATATTTTATGAAGATGGATATTATATGAAGAAAAATAACATGTCTAAATATATTTTTAAATATCCTGAAAACTGTGAAGTAAATCTTGTCTCTGTAGTTGAAGGATTGTAGGACGGTTTGGGCTCCTGGCTTTGCTGCATATTTTTGTATTCCACCTCACTCATAAATTCCATTTTTCTAGAAGTATGGTGTCCTTCCATAGAGTCTTTAATATTTCTAAATTTCAGCTACCGTGAATGCCTAATGTGGAGTTCTTGAAATGAATTAAAGGGAAGAATCAGGGAAACTGTGATCTACTACTGCTAATCTCTATATTTGTCACGTAGTGGTATCTTCTTTAACACAGTGTAAATGATAGGCTTGGTCACTGGTCCTCAAAAGTACTGTCTAATACTTCTTTTTTTGTGTGTCTGCAGATTGCTACTGGGATTAAAACATGGATCCTTGAGGATTGTTAGCTTTTATGACGTGAAGTGGAAAAATGACAGCACTATTTTAGTGTGAATTGTGGAGATTTTAAAGACCTAATTAGCACACTGCATATTGTATGAGAAACACTGGATAAGATTCATCTTACCTAATTTAAATGCTCAAGGAGTACACACAGAACTTGAACTGTATCAGAACTAGCTGCCTACACTGCTTTAAGGAGTTAAAGAGGAGAAATAGGAACTTAGTTCATTACAATAGTAATCTAATGTCAGATGATTCATAATGCAGATAAACTCATTTAATGCAAATGAACGTAAGGGACAGTACACAGCCAGGTCATAATTAGGGGCCAAATAATTGGAAAAAGTGCAGCATTCCCAGTCTGATTATATTATATATTATTTTTGAAAGACTACTATGTGCCACATTAAGGCCTACATAAACTCTTTGTCATTGAAAGCTAAATAATGACAATAGCTGTGCATGATAATCATCAGCATTTGTGCTTTGCCTAGTTAATGTGCACCATATAATTATGGATTTAAACAATTAACAATATAACAATTGTGCAAACAATTAATGATTTTGTTGCCAGTGAAATCTGTTTTGACAAAGAATAATGATACTTCACACTTGAGTCAACTGCATCTGTAGGAGCATTTCAATCAAGGCTACACCACTATGAAGTACAGATGGATTCTGGATCCATCCAATATTATACAAAGGGACAAGATTAAGTCTGATGGTATGAGACTTTTACTCTTCCAGAATATTATAACCTCATGGATAAAATCTATGTTTGGTACAAGTTGTATGAAGGCGGTAAAGCTATCTGAAAAAAAACATGTAGGAAGTGATTTCAACTTCAGAAGTTCATGGCTTCTCAGATTTTAAACATAAATTAGTTGTGACCTTTGTGTTAAGTAGTGAAAGAAGAGCATTCTGTGTCAGGAGAATAAATATTTAATTGGAGCTGACTGTCAGTGCATTTGGAAACAACTGTCAGACATGCTTAATGGTATTTCATCCCCAGCCAGCATTCCTTCTGTGAGCTAAATATCAAATCCTATAAAATCCCAGAGGGATTACTGCAGGCATTTGGATACATCAGGGACAAATGACCAAGATTTACTGTTAGTTTTTAATAGAGTGCTAAAAACAAACCAGGAAATAAGCAACCTCCCACCACAACCTTCTGTACAGTCACAGAAAACTGTACCACACAGCACTTAATACACTGTTTCCCTTTGGATATGATGGAAAAATCAGCTACAGAATTAGTAACTACAACAAGCTGATCTGTGCAGTATCTGAAGTGTCCAGGTACCAGAAAAGCGGGGCATAGGATAAAATTGCCACATGTCCACTTTCAGTAACACAGATAAAGCTAAGTGGCATTGGTGGCATCGAGGCATTGGGATACAGTGTAGAGAGTAAAAGAGGAAAGGAACCATTTGTGTGTCACAGAAAAGGTCCAGTCTCACTGGCCAGCACAAAACTGTCCTCTTAATCCTTTAATGTGGTCAGGAATCAGAAGCTGATGAACATATCATCTTGTTAACCTGCTAATTCAGCTGCAAAGTCTGTCCCAGTCCTGGCTGCATATAGAAAGCCCTGCTTGAAGCATAGCCAACCACTCAGAGTACTTGTGTTTATGATTTGGGGATCTATCAGAGAAGATGAATATTTTCTTATAGTAGAGCTTTGCAGGAAAGTCTCTGGCTGACTGATTTTTCTATTTTCTCTATGTAGAATACCACAGGCCAAGGAATCTGCTGCTCTGTAAATCATCTGGCAAGGACTCAAGGAAATTACAGGGAAGATGTTCTTCATGGGTTCCCTATGAAAACCTTATGCAGCAAATTTTGGTAAGTTAACAGAAAGAACAACTTCCTTTAAAGCAAGACCTGTAAAAGTACATTAAACATGCCTGGAGTAGCTCTTGGCCAAACATAAGGTCAGCTTGTACAGGACAGCCTGTCTTGCTATCATGAAAGTCATTTAAGTTCTAAATCTGCATGGCTGCATTCAAGCTGCTTATATATAGGGAATGGTCTTTCCCCATCCTACTGTCCAGCTGGTCTCAGAAATTGTTTTGGATGGTTAATTATAGGCCAAAAAGATATCAGGGACCATTGTTGCAATTTAGCAGATTAGTCAAGTAAGTTCCAGTGGCCAGGGACTTGGTGCCACTAATATACCAAGATAGATATAACCTCAGGGAGCCTTTGGAAGGTAGAGAAAATATACTGGCAACAGTGAACTTCTGTTAGTTCTTTCAATAAAAAAAAAGCAGCTCTGAGAGCTTTGATGCAGCTCATTCCAAGAGCTGATCCCAGAATCACAATCAGACTGCAGCTTTCCTAAACGGACAGTTGTACAGGAGCTTTTGAACTTGGCCATCAAAACTCAAACGAACCTTCACCTTGTTCTTTTCCACTACAAAAAATGAAGTGTTGACCATTATTCTGGTATGTCCTCTTCATGCAGCTGATGTGCAACAGGTTCCTTATGCCTATGAGTTTTGTTGCTTACAGCTATGTTAACAGCCACAGGTCACATTCCAGTACTGGCATGAACCTCTGCAAGAGCTTTCCAACAGCACTTTTTACTTCAGACTAGTACTATGGCAGTTTGGGTTTGATGAGATAAATTTTTCAAGATAAAAGGATTAAAAAAAACCCCAACAAACCCAAACAGAAAACTGAAGTGTAATTTCAAGTTTCCTCTATAAGATTCACCTAGATGATAGGCCACTGAAACTATGCATTTTGGCAAGGGAATTTTCTCACAGTTTGTAAAATTTCTCACGATTAAAAAACCTACTGGTGTAAAACAGTGCATAGACATCGACATCCATGTATTTGCAATTGCAGTTAAAAGTCAGACAGGGAGTTGTCCCTAATTTAATAAAATAAGTCTGAAAAAGCCTTGACTTGTAATACCCTGAGAGCTCAGCTGCTTCCAAGCCAGTAAAGTGGATAGACATGCTTGTTGATCATTGAGCTTTTCCACTCTTTAAAGACACAGGTGAAGCTGGTTCCTCCAAGAATTTCCAAGAACATACAGAGTTTTGTGAGGTTGGTATAACCTTCCCATTCCCTTGTGGAGGGGAAATTAACAAAACTTTGGGCCACCAGTTCCCACACTCCTACAGCATACAGTCTATTTCATGTTGAGGAGTCCCCTGAACTACTGGAGAAAACTTTGACAAAATTTATCAGCTATACTTAGTCAACAGAAAGGAACAGAAATGGAGCTGCTAGAAAAACCATTAGGCTTATGCTTAGGCCCTAATCATTATTGGAATTGCAAAAACTGCAGCTGTGGATGGACCAACTGGTATGCAGTAGTCTTTACAAGAAGGTTGATGCATGTTCTGTGTTCATTGGCAGAAATGTTCTTGCCTGGATAGTTTTAAGATTTTTTTTTTTACTCCATCACTGAAATCAAAAGTTTCTTAAAGAATTCTGATCTGTTCTCAGTGCATATACTAGCAGCTGCAGTCATCAGCAAGCACAGCTTTGAAGTTTGCAGCTTCTGGTAATACCAGATATTGTTGTTGTAACTATTTTAATTGAACATTGTAACTTTATGTCAACAGAATTCTTAACTGTTACGCTATTCTGAAGATTCCTTCTCCAGGTCACTATATAGCATAATGCTCTTACTTGATAAACTTACTAGGTTTGCTTTTAAATTTTATTATTT
Organism: Actenoides lindsayi; assembly: GCA_025331215.1. Taxonomy (NCBI): domain Eukaryota; kingdom Metazoa; phylum Chordata; class Aves; order Coraciiformes; family Alcedinidae; genus Actenoides; species Actenoides lindsayi. The sequence continues at coordinate 97,506 of WTSP01002765.1, forward strand.
GTATTTATTTTAAAAGGCTCTCTTAATTCTGAAGTGTCTGATTGTGTACTTGTCTGTAGTGGTTTGTTACATAGATTTTATATACAATGATGTATTCTCCATTTCTCAAACTAGACAAAGGGTCCTCTCTTTTTTAAAGGATCTGTCCACCATTCCATGAAAATGAAGAAAATGAAGAAATAAGTGATATTCTTCCCAACTAAGTTTTGCAATGTATCAGCAATACATGGTTCCTACCATTAGTTCTAACATTAATGAATTTTTAAAGGATGTGTAAACTACAGATGTTCTAATGCTACAAGGATAAATAGTAGAATTTGCATGAAACTATTTGATTTTCTCTTGAAAATAAATTAAAGCACAGACATCTGAAACAGAATTGTGTTTCTTTTCTGTGACCCCGAGGTTAAATAAAAAATGCACATAGACTTCCTATTTAATGACTAATACTATGAAAAATTAAATCCTGCTTTAAAAATTGGTATGCTTACCCCATAAACAAGTTCTCCCACCATCCCATTCCAGATTTTTGTCTCTGGATCCCTTGCTCCATATTTTCCATCAGGAACAATGGCAATTTTGTACTTGATACCAATATGTTTTGCAATTTCTGACGCCAGATCTACACAGTATCCTTCAAACTTGTCATTCCCTTCAAACGTATCATGGTTTTTCTTGAACATAACATATGGGGCTTCCTATAATGAAAGAAGCAGAACTGTAAAGGAGAAGTATACCAAATATACTCTGAAAAGTAACATGTCATCTACTGACTGAACAACACAGATTTTATCAAAATTCATGGATAGTTATTAAGACATGTAAATTAAAATGCATGAACATAAATCCTTCAGGAAAGGTGTACTATTTACACTGTAATTTGGCATATACATCTCACAAGATTTATCCACCTTACAAATTACGAACACAAAAACTATTCAAAAATGCATATAAATTATACTTTGTTTTAAATGAAAGACCTTAAATGCAGTATATGCTAAATTTAAAACGTGAAGAGAGGTTGAACCTATACAATGCAAATGAGTGTGGGACAATGCAAGGTATAATCTAAGCTTTTGATGCCAATAAGTAAGCATATCCTCTAACATAGTGTAGTTACTGTCTATGTAAGTTCAGATGCATAGCCTGAATGATCTACTTTCTTGGGGTTTAGAATGCAGAGTTACTAAGAGGCTACATACATTTTAGTGAGAACACAGAAAGGAGAAAAAACTGGAGATTCTGCAACTCTTTTATGATGAACCTAAGCAATATACATGGACAGGAATGGTATTAAGCTGACACTGACTTTACATGCTACATAAAAAAGAAGTACAGAAATATTTTTGGATGATGAATGCCATTGAAAACAAGTAAAACTTGTCTAAAGAAGTGGATTTTACATTCCCTGTGTAAACCGTACTATCACAATAGCAAACACCATGAGATTGGAAAATCAAGGTGACATTGGGAAAACAAGGTCACATTTTTCTTTTTTGCTCTGTGTGGAATCAGACTTTAGCAGTCATTATGTAAAACTATACTTCCTGGTGGCATTTTAAATTACTTCACATAATTCATATTCATAGCCAGTTCCAGGTAAAATACTTGTCACTAATGTCACCCTTTGTTTGAATTTACATCACAAAATACTGGCAACTTAAGTTTTCTCTGGTAAATGGTTTTTTGACACTAATCTTGGTAGTACTTTGCCCTACTCACATCTTTCCTGCATATATATTTAGTACAAAAATAAAAATAAAGGTAAATGTGAAGTCTGAGAATGTCTGCTTCATGGAAACTACATCAACATTAGATGTAGTAACAACTACAGCAATTTTTTAACCTGTATTAGGTGTATAACAATGGTGGATACATGGCATTACATGAGCAACAGGGGGACTGAATAAAGAAATTCCAAAAGTTTTTAGCGCCTCAGGTAATTTTTTTCTTTCGGATAACAATATGTAGCTCCTATTAGCAGAGGGTGGATCCACTCAAGAGAACAACTTGATAGGCAAGCTTAAACAGCATCTTTAATTTCGTATTACAAAGAGAAATAGAAAAGAGAGAGATCATATGTGGAAGACAACATTTATTTAAGTTTACTCCCTGTGGTAACTGTCCAGGACCCACCTCTGTATAAGGGTAGAAGAACAGAGCTTTGTGTAATGTGAGTGGAGAAAGATATGTAGTTCATTTACTCTAGTGTGAGAGAAAGATCCTAGACTGAAGTCAACACTGTCTGAGAACGGGAAATCACTAGTGTTTCCTTACAGTTAGAGCCAGGTTCTTAAGTACTGTGGGAATGTTTCACTCTCAGCTGTGTTCCCAGATTACCTTTCTGCCCAGCATCTTCTTTTGTTATTCTTTGCTATGCACATGAATCTTTGGGCCACAATCCCTTAGCAGCCACTCAGTGTCGAAGGCCATTGATGCATTATGGACATTACTTCAACTAGGGAATCACATAGCATAGGAAAGTGTCCACAATAATCACTTCCAAAGTCAAATTCTATCTGACTACCTGGTTCCTTGGCCTATATGTAAGTGTAAATGACCAGAGAAATTGTAGGGTGACAACAGCAGATTGTTGCATTTCTTGAACACGTACTTATGGCCACTGTACAGCTAAGGATGACCAAGGACTTCTAAAACTGGGACAACTGCAAAACAAGGTCTTATCATCCTGATGTGTGCAGCCTGGATACTGAGAAGACCACTGACCTACAGCATTAACTACGCACTGTAATCACTGCAGTGACGCAGTGCAATGCTTTTGCTCATACACAGTTTCTATCTTCAAAGGAAGACTGCTATTGCCAGCAGTCTACACCATTTCTTGTATTCCTAGCCCAAGTTAGAATAGCTTAATCTCAACCACCTGTCTTCCACAGGGAGGGAGGGACAAGAGCAGGGAGAAGACGTCCTGCCCAATCTTTGGAGGATTTTGGGATGTATCTGGGGCACATGAATCAAATATTCCTCCCTCATGGAGGCTTTTTGTTCCAATGAGAGGAAAAGCCAAAATCTGGGTCTTTCTGCATATGCCACTGCACAAAAATGGTTAAAAATAAACAGAGGAGAAAGATACTATGTCTCCTGACTGTGATTTAGCCAACTCCTATCTAGAAATACAACCAAGTCTTGTCAACAAGAGTATCCTACATTTGTGGACTCTCCTTAAAAGCTTCAGCTTTATTTGCTCACTGCAATTTTGCTTTTCAAAGACCACAGTTAGTGACTGCTAGCTCTTCTGATTCTGACTGCTTTATAAATCCCAAAGCCAAAGGCATACGATTAAAGTCACACCAGTAAATAATAATTCCGGAGAGGGACACAAAGCAGACAGGCACAGTGGAGGCCAGGTCAGCCTTCTCCGTCTCCCCAAACCCACACAATGTCCTTCTGCCTGCACCTCATCATTGAAAGGGCTGCTTGAAAAGCATTTCAACTGTCTCTGCACAGCAAAGCAAAGTGACAGATGCCTTATTTTTCCTGTTAAAGGCTAAATAAACTTCAGCCCTCCTCCTCATGAGTTCAGTGAGGGAACACTGACAAGGAAAGCAGTGGAGTCCAATACCATCCTTGGTAGGTGCAAGCAGCAACAGTCCATTGGAGGGACTACCAAGTCAGGACTCAGAAGACCTGGTTTCTGGTGGGTATCTGGTGTGATTTTCAGGAACTGAATTGGTTGTCTCCCTGTCCACTTCTGTTTCTACATGCTCTGATCTTGCTGATTTAGTGCAAAATATAGCAAGGAACATCTTATAATACAATTCTCTTACAGAGCAGGTAGTAGCTCCTAATACTTGACTGCTTTAAAAGCAGCAGCAATTGAGTGAGATCTGCCAGTGTGAAACAATACAATCTAAAATAATAGGAACACCTGCTACCTTTTGCTTCCTCTGTTGTTCTTTTCCCTTACCTATTTTACACAGAGTATATAATAGTTTCTTTAATTGTTGTGCCTATGTTACCTGACAAATAATGAGAGAAGTATTTTCAAGGTAGAATGTAATGGGGAGATGTGGGTGAGACTGAACGTGGCCTTCTGATAGACCGTTTGCAAAAGAAATCACATAGTAACCCCAGTTTTATACTCTGTCCATTTCAGACTTTGGGGGTGTTTCAAACTAATGAGGTGTGCAGATGTTATTATAATAACATCAGGGCACTGAAAGGCAAGTCTTACTGGTTTGCTAACAAGCAGCTTGCACAGGTGAACTTGCAAGGTCACACTGCCAAGTCATGAAATATCCAAATTGATCAATAGCATGTATTCTGTCATATCATGATGCTCTTTTCTATCTATGGCACTGAAAAGAATGGCTTTTTTTTTTTTTTTTGGCTTTATTTTTTTTTTTCTGTATAAACTATTACAATAGCATTTTCTAAATCAGTAGTAATGTTAGTGTAACCATGCTAATCTAAAGATACAAAAGATGCAAGACAACGATGAAGAGGTAATATCTTCTATTAGATCAGATGAAATAGCCAAAAACAGTAGGCATACTTTTGTAATCACTACATTTTTGAACTATAAACTCTTAACCTACTGATGTAAAACACAGGTTTAACTTACTGCTGAATGAGATTTAACACTACAGAATTTGCAAGATTTCATCTGCTTAATAGTATTCTATGGGGTAGTGAATCAAGGAAAAGTCCACATTGAAATGATCAATGACTAGTACGGAACAGATATTTGAAACGGTGCAAGCTTTACTTATATAGTTCACAATTTTATAACAATACTTAACATTTGTAAATACAAGTTGATGACTGCAACAATTACCTTTATAGATGTAAACAAATCATTCCACCACATTGCCACAAATCCATGTGTACAGTAAAATGCTCACAACTGATGATTCATACTATAACTGAAGCTCAACAAAGTAACCAACCCAAATACCAAACAGTTCTACGTTTGGCTTTCCTATTCTAAAGTTAATTTCAAAATGTTTGAACATTGTAAAAATAATTTGTAAAAGTGACAAATATTTGTGCAAGGAAACGTCTTGGGTTTAGAACAGTAGTGGCACGCATATTATCACACTTTATTCTGAAAGGAACTTCTGCAGATGTCAATGGAAATTTTTTTTTGGTTTTGTTTTGTTTTGTTTTCTGAATAAAGTGTCCAGGATTCGGTTTGAAGTCTTTGTTATTGTCCTGCAACAAACTTCAATTTTTTTCTCCAATCTACTAAAGAATGTACTTACTAAGATTTACAATTAAAAAATATTTTTCTAATATGAGAAAGAAGGTTATAGTTAGAATTTTTGAGGTAAGACTCCATCCAGAGTATATCAGTCAAAAAAATCAGTGTACTTCTCTGTCACCTAATGAAGGCTATTTCTTCTGAGATGCCCTAAGGTAAACTGCTTGACCTCCCAAGTGTGTTTCTGCAGTTCCTTTGTGCAGCCCCTTTATGGATAGGTCTGATATCCTCAGCGTTAGGGATTCACCTATGTGAATATATAGGCAGTATATCCTAGAGCATCTTAAATATCACTAGGAGCTTATAAGTGGGCGATTTAAATAATACCCTTTGTAAAGTCATCTATATTTAGGTGACTCAATCTTGAGCTGAATCCTGCCCTGGAAGCTTCATCTGCCAACACCGACTATCTCATTAAAATACTGAGGTGGAAGCTACAATGCAGATGCAGCTCCTTTACATCAAGCTTTGGTTCTAAAGGACTTTTGTGATTTTTAAGTTTTGCAATATCAGAGTAGATACAGAGTTAGCTGTATCATGAAATGGATTACAGAGTTTGGAGTAGACTTCCCAGCCTACTCCCTTGTATTCTACCTTAACAACTTGTCATCATATTTCTCAAATTGTGAAATTAGACATGGTCATTCTTCCTAGCTGGGTAAGTTACTCACTTTACCTTAGTCTTGGTGGAGGGTTGCGTATGGTGTCCCTCCTCCAGTCACACCATGAGCTTACTATGCACTTGGAGGTTCCTAGCCCCTCCTGGAGGGAATGCTTCTGCACACAGGCAGAAAAACTATCCTTGCCAGAGGGACACATGTACAGGAGGCTGTGCATCAAACAAGGTGCAGGACACAGGTCCCTCCCAGGAACTATAAAAAGCAGGGCTGCATGGCAGCTGGTAAGGTGCATCAGCTGACCCTGTTGCCACCTCTCCCTGGGATCTTCTTTCACCACATGACTAATTGGAGATAGGTCCAGTGTCTATGCACTAAAACAAAACTGTACTAGTAAATTTTACATGCTCTCACTATGTTACAAATAAATATATCATTTTGCCAAGTAGGAAACACTGTACTAGGTTCTTTGAGTGCATAGCTAATTCATTATAATGCATCTTCTATGCAATAGCCATACAGCCACATTACAGTAAAGTAAGCACAGACATGAAAACTGAAGTAACGGTGGGGAAATCAACTTGTGCTATTTGGCTTCAGACTAAAATTACAAGCAAGCCATGCTAAAAACTTGTATATTTTTCTTATGCTGCCACAACACCTGCCTTTGAAGACTGAAAAGCCTGACAGCACTGGTTGCAGAAGCTTTTCAGTTTAATGTTGGAAAATATACATGCAACCAAAATTCTACAATGGTTCAACTTCCCTTCAATGTGAAGAGGACAATGAAGAGGTGAAAAAGTCTCTGTCTGGCATTTGTGACATGACTATAATACAGAGAAGAGCAAAATAACAGGATTCTGGAAGTTATTCTAGTTAAATATATATTTTCTTTGTATGTGTGATCATATGTTTGTGGATGCTAAATACATTGACCTGGCAGGTCAATATTAAGAAACATGGTTCTAATCTGCCTTCAGCATCATGGGCACAGCTCCCAGTGGAGTCAATGGGAGATCAGCATGGTAAGGCAGAATTCACCATATATTCTTATTCAAACCAAATTCTGATATATTTCTCTTGCACTGTGATCTTGAAACAGTGGAAGGCGACACTTTGGTCAAGAATCAGTGCTGCTTTCAAATAACTGCATTTACCCCAAAATGACATGCTGCATAAAGATAGGGCATGCTTTGGAATATTAATTCAGCCTTTTTGGTTTTGAAAATGATCCCACCAGTCCTTTCAATACAGGGACTGGAAAAGTTCTTTTGAAGATAACATTTATTATGCACATCAAAATGCATCAATGCAAACAGGACAGGCAAGATAACACATTTTAAAAGCTTTCTTGTTTTCCTTTTTTTTTCCTTTCTGTCAAACAGGAAACTTTTATATTACTTTTCATTATTATTTTTTACTTGCTTCTCCTAAGCTTGGAGCTATTTATGGAAATTACAGTATTCAAGTATGGTAGCTTCAGTCAAAGATATCAGGATTGGTATGAGAGGAAAATTTCGACTGAAAGCTTGTTAGTCACATCGTTCTCTTCTCAGCTTGGCAGAGTTGAAGGTTAACGTCATCTGCTCTAGACATTTCATATTAGCCACAGAACTTTTCTTGGTGGTTCAGTGCCTGGTCATCCAGTCAGAGGAACAGTAATCCATATGGAAAAATTAGCTCAATGCTACTAGACTGGTGGTTAATACTTGAGCCTTAGTTAGGAATGTTCGCAGCATCTTGGGACTCTTTTCTTCCTTGATCAATTTCTTAAAATAGGATTCTTCATCAGAGGCTGAAAAGAGGAGGACTGTACTGAAGTATATTTTTTTTTCCATCACCAAGTCTTTTTTTTTTTTTTTTTTTTTGGAAAAAGATACATATATTTTAAATGTCCCATGCAAAAATAAAATAAAATAAAATAAAAAGTTACACAGTTTGGTTAGGAGTTACATTCTGAATTCCTGTATAGTAGTTTGGTTTGTTTGCATCCTGGAATGATTACCTTCAACAGGAGATTTGTTAATATGTACTTAATATACACATACTGATAAACACTTCAGAAAAATGTCCCTTCCAATCCTGACCATTCTATGATTCTATAAAATCTGCTAACTAATTGCATTTTGGAGTAAGGTAACGTCTTTTCTTTGGATTATTTTCAACTCTGTATTAAGTTAGAAAAATTACTGCTTAACAATACATACAGAATATTCCTTCTCATTTGAGACACAGATTATTCTAAAGGGTTAAAATGTCTTGTCTAAATGAAGCACATGAAAAGGGCAGTGAACTAAGATGTAAAATCTTAAAAGTGGTCAGGTAAAGGTCACCCTTTGCCAGTTGGCTTTGACAAACATCAGCTTAAAAGGGCATGTCTGACTTAAGAGGGAAAACTGTTACGTATTTTGTTTAAAATACAGATTTGTAAGAAACAATGTATCTGAAAAACTATGCATTAAAAATGTAAATGAATGAAGCAACTGTATTCTCCTTTGTAACCACTCTTTAAAAACATCAGTAACACTGGACAATCAAACCTCAAATCTATTTAGATTTAATAAAAATGGAAGTTTTATTGAAATGAATAAACATGTTAAGAAATATATTCAAATGCATCTACTAAATTCATGTTTTCATTCACAATTAAAAGTAGATAATCCAGTTCTGACTGTCTGACTGAAGTATACTACTTAGAATTTTAGCTCTTGACAATGTCAGTTTTGAATTCACAGACATCTCATTTTATACCCTCTGTTCAATTCTGTCATTTAGAGGTTTTGAGTTTTTCTTTTCTTCCAGTTACTTGTGAGTCAAGTTTTTTCAATTAAAGGTTGAAAGAATTCACTTACGTTTCTGAGACTTAAGTTAATAAAAAATGGAAAGGACTGAATAAATGAAAAAAGTATCACAGCTCAATTTTAAAACCCTGATTTCAAGCACATTATTACATTAAATGCATACCAAAAAAATTCTGTACAGATATGACAGTCAAGATAGTTAAGATATATGGCTCTCACCCTCCCACTAACCTAGGAACTGTCAGACTAAATTAGACCATAACTAGAAATGAGATTGTATCACACACTAGTATAAGCATAAAAAAAACCCCAAAACACCTTACCAAAATTGTAGTGACAACTACTGTTCTATTCTCAATGGCTGAAGTGTCATTTCCAAGTGTAGGTTCATGCTGAATCAAAACTAATTTATCCATGTCATTCCAATAACCAACCTGCAAAACAGAATTTATATAATTTACAGTAGAAAAGCCTAAAGTCTGTATAATTACAAATATAAATGATTGTAAGAACAACAGAGTGATCTGAAGATAATTTTGTACCAAAGGAAGTGCTGTCCTCCTCAGAGACTGGTGCACGTGGTATGTATCTAACACTCTTGGTATACCATGACCCCGCTCTGGCACTGGGGCTGGACTAGATGATCTTTCAAAGTCCCTTCTAACCCTACACATTCAGTGATTGATTCTGTGATTCTGTGATACCATCCTGCACTACTGCTGCATGGAGTCAGACTTGGTACTGCTGCCACTCAAGCTGTTCCTCAATGATCTGAGCTACTTACCTTGACCAGAGGCACAAATTAAATCCCATTTTCAATAGTTTGAAGCCTTCCTGAGGCATAAGCAGGGTAGAAGAATTTTTGTTCTTCACAAGAAAATTTTCCTTCACTATTCCTCCAGATCATCTGATCTTAGATGGAGGAGTGAAAGACATACAGATGACAGCTTTGCAATTCAATTGCTGAATTCAATTCCCTGCTTCATAGTGGGTCTCCTAGGAGACCCCAACTCAGGGACTTATACCAGTCTCAATCCACTTAACTGATGACACTGACCTTTAGTACCTACCTTAGAAACTCTGTTATTAAAGCTTCCTTTACACTCATTGGACAAACTGGCACCACTGGACAGTGACTCAGCTCATGCAGGATAAGCATTCCTCCTAGAAAAGTGCTTGCTTTACCCACTGACTCTAAAGCACAGTGAGAGTGTCTTCGCTCTAAAAATAGGTCTGCTAAGTGCCTACAGGGTGGTGGAAAAATTAGAGGAAACTACCTAGCCGCATTTAGGCTGACACAACCATTCTCAGGGCAGCCTTAAGGTGAAACAGATGCCTTTGTTCATTGCCAGCAATGAACTACTCTAAAGCCAAGTTTGAACATTGCTCTTTGCAGTGCACACCTCTGGTATTCAGTATGGCCTGCAGCTGTGCCCTGTGTATTGGTAGTGATGCTGCTGGGCACGAAACAGGAGTCAACAACCTTTCCTGTGAAGGCCAGGAGTGCAGTGCTTGCTGTAAGACCAGATGGGAGGAAGGTAGCTCAAAAAAAAGAGATTCCCCTTCAAACTTTTATTGATACTTTGGGGTGCTGCTCAATGAACACTTAAAACTCCTCACATACCCCCCCCAAAATTCCCACAGGCTATGCACTATGTCTTTGTATGTCCAAAAGAAGATATGAGATGTAAAATACTTCACTGTTTTTGTAAATCGTGTCCAGTCACAAACTTATATCACACTCATCTCCTCACTCCATTTGGTGACACCATGTTTAGTATCTGTATTAGAAAGTGGTACTTCTAGATTTAGAGTTCCTCCCAATCATTTAATGTTGCCCTGGGTGATGTTAGGTACGAGAGGTCTTCTGGGAGTTCTGTGTGCAGGATGTTACCAGCACAAGGCAGATGTCTATGAAATGGCAAGTGGTTCATGACAGTGGTCCCGTGTCTCACTCTTTGAGATGTCTAATTCTACCCTCCCAACAATCCTTTCAGCACACCAGACACAGGTCCCTTAGCTGAAGCTGCTCTTTCACATCTAACCTGTAGCTCACTAGAAAACACCCTCCATTCTCCCTTTCTTGTCATTCACTTTTCTGAAACAACAATGGTCTCCTTGTTGTCTGTGGACCTTCTGATAAGGTTGATGGGGAATGGCACAGTGCCTGTTCCTCTGACCCAGCACTGACAGCACTCAGCTCCATGTCAAACAGACAACAAGAACACAAACATGGCAGTAGAACAGTGCTCTAATTCCACCTAAAGGGGCTCTCCAGGTTGCTGAGAACTTAATGAATTAAGAGAATGATCTTTTTTTCTCAGGGAAGGTGCAGACAGTGGCAGCAATTTTAAAAACTTCCTATCAAAGAAACACAATTGAAGCTGGCACAGCTCACTTTTCAGAAGCACCTGAGGACCAGTCAGCAGCAACTCCCCCTTCCCTCCTTCCTTGATTAATTAGGAGTTCATGAGACCAAGAGCCAGGAGAGAGGAACACCTCGTCCTTCTTACCAGAGGAGAGAAGGAATTTCAGCAGAAAGCAGGCTCCAGACAGAGATCCACTCTAACTGTCAGTGCCAAAAGACAGTCTGTGCCTTGGATGAAAAGACTTTGGTATGATGGAAACTGGCTAAATGATCAGATCAATTATGCAGCCAGTATTATTTCTAATGTTATTGTAGAGTCCAGACTAAAATTCATGATCACAAAGGATTCTGTCTCCATAATGTGGAGAAGGATCATGTTCAGGTCAATGCAGTGATGTGATATTAGTGTCCAGAAGTGCAGAGGAGTGCTTTTGGTTCCTAGTCTCATATGCATTAAAGAATCCTGTATATTCTTAAAACAGGCAACCTTCCTCTTGATCTGTACATTTACTGTATCGTAAGTTTCCTTTTTAAAAAAAAATTATGGAGACGCAAGTAATTTTAGCAGTCCCTAGAGCAGTGTGCAGACACATTCACCACAGGGAATTATAAATACATGAAATAGTTCAGCATGAGTGAGTATGATTGAATATGAATGAATATTTATTTTTTTTTTTCTATTAGTAAAGCAAACAAGCACAAACTCTTCCTATGCACAAATTCTGGTATGTTTAGTTGAAATGTTCCTTTTCTTTTTGCAATTGCTATTATAGCACAGGAGCCTTGATTTAGGTGTCTGCAAATAACAGGAAGCTTTGACATTGGAGAGGGAGGTAGTCTTCCTAGTAGGATGCACTGCTAACAAATTTCTTTTTCATCCAGACAGCCATAGTCACAGATACAGCTGATAACTGAAAACGTCAAGTTCTTGTCAAAAACTGTGACCAGCTAAAGGCAGAATATGTATACCAAAATTTGGCAATTTGAGAAGCTCATTATAATAGTGAATGATCGTTCTTCATTGTGCAATTCCTCACTGTTGGAAAATTCAGAAGCAAGGCAGAAAATTAATGGTGTACTGTGTTGTAAAAGTTAAGTATCACAAGAAAATGCAGAAAGAGATAAAGGAGGTTTTTGGGGAATGGCAGGCATTTTTTAAAGGAATTTTAGCTTGTGTACATGGGTGTGAGCTTGCATATGTGCATCTCAAATCTGTGCTAAAGCAACTCTGGAACTAGATTGCTGAATAAATATATGTATCATGACATTTTTCTAAGTATAGAGATTCTCAGTCACTGTGAAAACACTAAATAACAATATGCTTTCCTATAAGTACCTTAAATCTCCAAAGAAAGAAAAACTCCTATATAGGATTAACTTCAGCTATTAAAGTACATCCAATTCTATTTGGATTGCAACTGGTCTTTATAGCAGTTCCATCAACAAGTACAGAGGCTCAGCTAGTCTTTTAGGAAACAATATTGCAAAAATATCTACCTGAAAGTAAAACAGTCACAATAGTTTGGCATTTGAATGGATAGTGTAATTTCTGAAAGCCTGTGCACCTTGTAACAACCACTGAAGTGCACCTGCTGAAGCCCCCAGGTCACTAAGGGCAACAGAATACTCTAAATTTTTGATAATCCATGTTTATGTTAGTTGCCCAAGACGGAATTCAGGAGACAAATCTTAGGCTGTTTTGTGCATGTACAAGTACACATATATGTTTAGTTTTATTTCTTTTTTTCCTCTTGTTAAAATAAATAAATAAATACAACCCCCCAAAAAACAAACAAACAAACTTGGTGATGTGATGAATGGTGAATGACAGAAGCACAGAATGATTGAGGTGGGAATGGACCTCTGGAGGTTATTTGATCCAACTCCCTGCTCAACCTAGAGCCAGTTACCCAGGACTGTGCCCTGATCTCTTTTGAGTATCTCCAAGGATGGGGATGCCACAACCTTCCTGGGCAATCTAAGCCAGTGCTTGGTCACCATTACAGTAAAAAAGTGTTTCCTAATGTTCAGAGGGAACCTCCTATGTGTCAGTCTGTTCCCATTGCCTCTAGTCCTGTGCCTACACAACACTGAAAAGTGCATGGCTCTGTGCTCTCTGCATCCTCTCTTCAGGTATTTGAACACATTGTGTTCGAGCCTTCTCTTCTCCAGGCTGAGCAGTCCCAGCTCTCTCAGCCTCCAGTCCCTTAATCCTATTTGTGGCACTTGGCTGGACTCTCTCCATGTCTCTCTTGTACTGAGAAACACAGAACTGGTCACAGTTCTCCATATGTGGCCTCACCAGGGATAAGGGGAAGGTTCACCTCCCTCAACTTGCTGGCAATACTTTGCCTAATGCAGCCCAGGATACCAGTAGCCATCTTCGCTGTGAGAACAGACTACTTGACTCATGTTCTACTTGGTGCCCATCAGAACCCCCAGTGTCTTTTCTGACAAGCTGTTTTCCAGCTAGGTAGCCCTCAGTATATATTGGTTTCTGGGATTATTTCTTCCCCAGTGCAGGACTTTGTACTTCTTGAACTTCCTGAGATTTCTGTTGGCCCATTCCTCCAGCTTGTTGAGGTCCCTCTGAATGGCAGCATGACACCTTGGCATATCATCCACTCCTCCCAGTTTGGTGTAAACAGCAAACTTGTTGATGACACACTCTGCCCCAGATCCAGACCATTAAAGATGATGTTAAATGGGACCGGACCCAGTTTTGACCCCTGAGGTACACCACTAGTTACTTCCTTCCAACTAGACTTCAGACCACTGATCACTGCCCCAGGGCCTGGCCCTTCAGCCAGGTTTCAATCCACCCTATTGTACGTTTATCCAGCCCATACACCAATAGCTTCTCCAGGAGGATCTTATGGGATACAGTGTTAAAGGCCTTAGTGAAGTCCTGGTAGACAATACTGTCCCCTTATCTACTAGTAACTTAATTCTACACATTTATTAAGTTGATCAAGTATGACTTCCCCTTGCTGAATTAAGCAATGCTGATTACTCATGTTGATTTTCTTATCCTTAAAGTGCCTGGAAATGGTTTCCAAGAACAGCTGCTCCATCACCTTCCCAGGGACTGAGGTCTAGTTCCCTGGGTTCTACTTTGTGCCATTCATTACCTCTACCTTTTCCATGCTCTGTGTACTCAGGTCCCCTGTCTCACTGAGCTTCCTTAAAGCTGTGGGCAAGAAAAATCACTTTAGCAAAGGTTAGAGGCATGTGTTACTCTGGTTGTGAAGACTAGTCCTGAAAAGATACTGCTGGGTGACTCATAAGCCATGTTATGTAGGACATGAGAAGAAGATATTAAAAGTGAAGGCCTCTTAGTTCAATTAAGTACAGCCATTTCTCTCATATTACATAGGATTTGTCAGGCTGCAGCACAGAACTGGTCCAATGATCACATATAAAATACTATGCAACACATGAGAAATAAATTTTTATGAGTGGCCAGATCTGTCAAAGCTGTTACAACTTGTTCTATCCAAGACAGGTAATGGCTTAAGAGTGGTAGAGAGGCATGTCTGAAAAGATAAGAAAAGCACCTTGGGACTCTTAGCACAGCACAGACATAGCTCCTCTATTTGCAGCCACCTTCCTCTTAAATTGCAGGCAAGAAGAGTGGATGAGAACATCCCCACAGTGATGAGAGACAGACACCTCTCCCAAAACAGATGACAAATGTTGAACCTGGAACAACTGGCCACTTTGGATAGTTTGCTGCCAATCAAATTCCCTAACGAGTTACTGAAGTTGTGACCTAATTAACCTTATCTTTTCCACCTTGCCCTCCCTCCTGTACAATTGGGAATTGGAGATCAAAGGTCGTATTTCACCACTTGCTTTTGAGGCACCCCAGCCACCCGTACATCCTCCTGGCTGCCAATAGTGCAGCACGGAGCCAGGAAGGGAGTAGGAGTGGCAGTAAGGTCAGACACACTGCCTGGCCAGAGACATTGGGCTTCCCAAGAGAGAAGGAAGACAGACTCACCTTTCCCAATTTAGTCTTCAGCCATCTGTCATACCTTCAAAAGGCAACTGCACCAATACTCCTCACACACAGGCACATGCTTTGCTTTGGCTGATATCTCTGTACTGTGATATACTAGCAATTTGTTAATCCCAGTGTGTAATTCTGCTCTGAGTCTGTAGTTTAACACTTTGCCTCCTCATCACTCTGGCATGTATCTGTCTTCAGAGACACACAGTTCACTTGGGGTACTATTTACTGGGCTTGTCTCCTCTGGCCTGACAGCAGACGACTATTTAATTCAATTCTGATTGCTGTGGCCCTACTCAAGTGGCTTTGATTCTCCTGTTCACCATCAGCTTCTCACTTTTTCTTGTTCTGATGACCTCACAAACAAACCAGGCCAGGATGCCTCCAAAGGAAATAAAATCATTGAGCCTGAGTGCATTTTCTGCTCTTTAGTTATTTTATCCCATGAAAAACAGACAAGTTTCAGTACAGAAGGGAAAGGGTTAATGAAGTACCCAGGTTTCTTTTCAAAGTGATTGGGCTGAGTGATAAGCTTTACGCATTCAGACATGGAGTATCTACTTAGACATATATTAATGTGCATTTGTCTAAGTTGCTTACAAGCAACCAATCGAGCACACAGGGTTAGATACTGCAAATTTTAGAAAACCTAACTATTCAGGGCATTCTCACTTCCTCTTCTCTCCTTGATCTGATAAAAAGCCCTACATTAGTTACAGCCTATGATTCATGTTTACCCGGAATGTACAAATGACCACACCTAAAAATGCCAGTAATTCACAAGATAGGACTCTTTGGACAAGATACAAGGAATATCTACTGTTCAGAGTTCTGACCTTTTTCCACCACCCAGCAGCTTAGCAACATGCCATCCATCTGGTTTTCATTAATATGCTTGACTTACTGGTAGCCCACCTCTCCAAGATGCACAGTTGTCTTTGTGTTCCCCAATTTGTTGCACGGAGTAATAGTATCTAGTAGAAAATGCAGTTTAAATCTGCTTCCACCAGAAATATTATCCATGTATTCAATATATTAATTGTGGTATGCAGATACCACTTTAATGTAAGTCTGCATAATCATTTCATCATACTAACTCATTTATATCTATCACGATAGTAAACACTGTCAGTACGTACCTTTCGAGGGCCTGTGTTCTTCAGCTCAAAGACATCCATAGTGTAGTTGACTCTGCGACCATAGTGGTCAAACTGAACATTTCCTGTCAATCCTTGTATTCGAACCTACAAATGGAAGAAAGAGCATCATGAAGATCCAGCCTTACATTCTGTCACAGAGCAGTGAAAGTTATCCTGGCTACGTCCTTAGATTTCTACAACAACAGTACTCTAGAACAGACTGGCTTTATAAAGAAAAAAAGTTGACTACTTTTCCTTTGTACACCTTTATCCTGTCAAATCATGCTCAAAATGGGTTTAGATACGCCAGCAAAGCAGTTCACTATCACTATCACAGAATATGGGTGACATGCACAGGACCTGAAAGGATTGTTTTCACAGCCTCAGAGTGGAGAAGGAGAGATGTAGAGCTGTAAGATTGGCTGCGGCAGTTTTTCACCACTTGTGTGTTGGATGCAACCAGAATTCTTTTGTTTTCCTGCAGCACTTTACTGCCTCACTGAAGGCTACAGCAGTCCTCATCCCAAAGAAGCCACAGCCATACTGCTGCTGGCTTTTATTGTATCAGGATCCGGCTGTGCAACCCTCTTTGGCCAGATTTGAAGGCTCATGCTGTCTATTCTAACACAGAAGCCTGACTTGATGCTTCTCACAGTTGTTACAGATCTGTGCATCTGCATGGAGTATGTGAAGCATACAAAATGCTTTATTTCTATCCCTAAGAGACAGGATGTGGATTTAAATCACTTACTCCTTCCCTCTGTCCATTTCTATCTCTGCTGATTTTTCTCCAGGACTGAAACCTTTGGCTTCCAGGCACAGAGCTGCCAGCTCTGTCAGCAGTCACTTCTCCTCAGCAGTTTCTCCTTAGTGGAGCCTGCTCATTTGCAATGATTTAAATTCTACTGCAGGATTTTTATTTTCTTACTGTCCCATTCAAAGGAAAGGCTAAATCATCTTGACAGAGATCTGGAACTTTCTAGACATCCATATTCATCAGAAATTCAAAATCCTCACATCAGAGAACAATAGCTTTGGGTTATTTCTTTTTAAAGAAAAAAATGCTACCTATGTGATTTTCCTGGGAGAAAGCTACTTTTATTCAAGACAACAGAAACATATTTGAAAGGTCATTATGTATCTATACCTTTTTCCTTAATATATGTACATCTTACAATATCTGCACACTCAGGTTATATGCTAAAGCAACAGATGAGCTCAGCGTTTCAGTGAAGGAAGTTCCAACTATCTTAATAGAACTAATAGTAGTTTCAAATAGCAGCAGTTCCCCTCAGCATTCATTCAAAGGTACAAACCAGAACAACCAGAACAGCTGTTTCCAAATGGCAACTGAAAAATAAATTTCTCTCCCATCACGACTATTGTGTATAATAACTTCCAAATTATATAGTTCCAAATCAACTAGAATTAAATATTCACAAAGATCACTAGAATAAAGCCTACTCTTACCTGTTTTAATGTTCTCTCCATATCAATTCCTTGACCCCACGGGGCTGCAGGGTTAGCAAGACAATCTCCAGCATTTCCTCTCCTTGAAATATCAATTTTCTGTCTTCTAAGATTACGGAAAGTTTCAGCCATCACAAGTACTCCATCGTATGTTAATGCAGATGTATACTAAATGGATGGACAAACACAACACTTTAGAGTTGGTATGTCTTAACAAAAATTAGCTGTCTCAGATATTTCTAGTTTGATTCATTATACAGCAGTTTCTACACCTTCATTTAGGGAAAAAAAAAATCTCCTTAAAATCAAAAGCAGCTTCATCTAAGAAACAAATGCAGGAGTGAGAAGAGTACATTTCAGTAGCTCCAGCTTTAAAACCATATTTCTTAAGGGTAGTGAAATTTGCTTCTGAAGAATTATTAAAAGAAATGAATTAAACTGGAGATATTAAAGTCTTAGTTTTTATTCCAGTTGTCTTATATGTTAGGAAATAACCTCACCCATCCATCTTACTCAAAATAAAATAAAAAATCAGTAACTCACTGAGAAAATATAACTGTAATCAAACATTACTACAGAAATGTGTAACAGTTACTACAGTAACTGCTTTAGGTTGAGAACATGCCAAACAAAATGTGTAGAGGAAGCCTTCAACAAATGTTAGCTTGGAGCCACAAACAAAGGGGCATTTTCTCAGTATGGTCCTCTGATAAACATACTGCGCTAGGCCTGCTATTGATATGCCCTGTAACTGAACAAATCTAAATTCCCTTATTCAAGTCTGATTTCCTTCCTTTCCTTTGTCTTGCATACTATAACTCTTTGGGACATGGTTTATCTTTATCATTTCAAATTTTGGTTTTCACAGGTGATGTATGTGCAATGCAGATTAATCACGCTGAATTCTCAGATGGAGGCAGAACAATTCTGTTCATTGGGCAAGGATTCCTGTAGGCTAAACTGTTCCTGTCACCAGTACTTGGGGATGTCTGCACTTCAGAGCACACAGCATCCTTGGTTGGTCTTTTTTTTTTTCCCTCCAGAACATAAATTTCTTGAATATTCACTGAATTATGTAGCTCGGCTTTGTATCATCCATGTTGATACTTCCTCTAGACTTTGTCAACCTACCACTGTCTCAGCCAAGAGAGGGCTAGTTATTTATCTTTGCACAGTGTCCAGCATGAAGAGCCCAGTTTCAACTAGGTCTAATATGAAAAAGTACATATAATAACAGAACTATTTTGATGAAGTCATATTTTTATTGATAGCTATGCTGTGATTTGCCTGCCAAGAAAATTATAGATGAGAAAAATATATTTTTATCCATCTGTGAGGGATTAGGATAGAGGAACACTAAGATGTAATTTCACTGAAAGTGAAACAAGGTTTTGTGGTGGATAGAATTTTCAGAGGAAACTCCAAATGAAAATTTAAGGGTAGTACATTTACAACTGTGGTTATATCTCATATACTGAAGAATTCAGCTGTCAGGAAAGCTCTGCACTCTAAGTGAATCTAGATAACTAGACTAATTCATGTAAAATTGGTTGAAATTATGTTGTCAGTTAATCATTTGACCTTTAATTCCTGTCAGTAAAATGGTGTAGTTGGAGAATAAGTGACAAAAGACATTAAAGTACATCAGTGAAATGTGTTGCAGTTTGTGTTTTTATCACACAGTCATAAGGACAGGCATAATTAGTTGCCAGTAATAGTAAGATCAACTGCCTCTTCTTCTGCCTAAATATTAAGGTCTTCATTCATGTATTCAACAATGTAAATCAGAAATTAGAATACTTGAGTGGTATCTTTGGTAGCTCTTTAGATTAGCCAGTACCTTTGGTGGGGTCTCAGATCCTGGGTATTCTCTCTGGTCCAGCTTCTTCCAGCGTTGCATCAGCTTAGTTACCATTGGGGTACTGAAATCTACCAGCTGAAATCCAGTCACATTGGCTCCTCCATGCATAAATCTCTCCAGAGAAATATCTTTAAATCCCTAGAAAATCAATTTAAGATTTTCTTTGTCCTCATACAGCACTATGGGTCCAATTTGTTCTAGGTCAGCAAGACAGCATGAAGAATGTACAGCAGCAGGCTTCCATTAGAAGCCAAGATAATGTGGAACCTTTTTTGGTAATTTCCATTTGTGTAATAAAGAATTAAACAAACCCAAGAAATAAATTTCCCACATTATTGCTAGCGTGGTCTTGACAGCTACTCAACACATTGCTGGGAATGGCAGACAGTTTTTGAAGAAATGTCTTTGGCAAATCAACTGGAAAGTGCCTGAAGAATATGAAAGCCTTAATCTAATTTCCATCAAAGATGGCAGATTTGAATAAGCACTCTAGTAGTTCTTTAACCAATATATCCCTTTTTCTTTGCATGTTTTCAAAATTAACAACACAATTCTACAAATACATTTCTTCAGGATTTGCTGTTCAGGCTGAAGCTGTCTGAGATAATGAGATAATATAATAGACATTAGAAGGCAGAGACAGTGCACAAGGATCTCAATGTTAGTGCAAGGAAAACCTAATGTCAGAATTGCACTTTTGTAAAATAGGATGGTGGTAGTGTTCAGATCTGCTATGTATTGAAAGCCTAGAGTGACTCCCAACACAGAAAAAACTAAAGCACATAAAATTCCTGTCTGTCAGACAAATCTGTTCAACATATATAAAGACAAATTCTTCAGTAAAATTTGTCTTTAGAGGTATAACTGATCTTCAAGAAACTGCATAATGCAAACCGCTAATGCAAGCTAAGAAGCAAGCATGAATCTTTCTGCTTCTTTCCTAGCTGCTATGTTTAATGCTAGCTCAGAGGTATCTTGTTTCTGTTTTCTTAAATTCCTCTGTGTGGCATTTATCAGCACAAACCGAAGTGTCAGTATCACACTTAATGTAAAAAAGAAAGATTTAGGGGAAGGAAAAAAAAAAAAAAAAAGTGGGGTACTGAACCAATATCCCAGGGAGAAAAGCTATTAAGGACGGAGATTTGATTCCTGTCCTAAATGATACTGACAGTAAATACAAAAGGTGACATCTCAGGAAGTCATATTACCCACATTATTGATCAGCAACGTGTGGCCCTGATGAAGCAGATGAGTAGATGTGCCTGTCTCCACTGTATATCCCACTACCAGTTCACTGCAACATCCGCTTCCTTGCTTACAGCAACTGTTTTTCATGGGAAAAGTTACTTGGGGAACCATAAATTTTTAATGCTGAAAATCTAATTTGTAGGACCTAAGAGGATAGACATGTTTCATTTAAAATGCTTGACGTCTTAAAAATAATCTGAAGTGATCTTAAGTTAAGGTACAAGTACAGCAAAGAACAATAAAATATTTCATGTCACTAAAATTCCTTGAGGAAGAATAAAAAGGAAACAGTTTGAAGTATACATTAGACTCTGTCTTATATTCACTGTGCTGGACCAAGTAGTCATGTTGTCTTAAAGAATGGGTTATTTTAATAAGAAAATACTGCATATGCTCTTTCTCTGCCCTCTTCTGAACATTCTCTGTGTGAATGTGCAGTTTAGATCTAGAATGAAAATATTGAACTAGTAATTTGACTAGAAATAGCTGATCTTAGAGCAAAAATAATGTTCCCTGGAAAATGCAGAAAAGTTACCTTGAGAATTGTTATGTTAATAATATTAAAAAGATGAGGCAAAAATCATAATGTAGTTCTATAAATTCTACTTCAGCCACAAGATGCACTTAGCAGTCCTTTATGCTACATTGGTTTTGATAAAATTTAAGAGGGTAATATTGTGCCCTTCTTGCCTAGATGGCTATAACAACAAAGCCAAGTTTTTCTATGCATCATAAAGAATGTATTATGCACAATCACATATTAGTGACAAATGACAAATGTTGTGTGAAGTGCTATAACTTCAAAGTAAAACAGTTTCACTTACCGAGCAGGGGTATAATTCTAGAAAAGTATCTTACCAGGTTGGCAACAATATAATGGTATCCTTTAACATGCTTTCCCACGCTCACAATCTGTGGGAGAGAAATAAGAAAGAAAAAACCCCCAATGTCATATTGTTTTCTCTAGAAAGGTGTTTTCATAGCCAGATAGATATAAATTCTGAAATATATAACATTGGTAATATAATGTTGAGATTCTTTTTCCAATAAGGTAGCTATAACTTTCCAGGTGCTCAATCATGGGGAAAAGTTAAAATGAAAGTGAGTAAAGTAATGAACTGGTAATCTGAGTGTCTTCTGTATGATTGAAAATTTTACTATACTATACTGTTTTACGAAATAGAGCAATTATCTATGGGATACAAATTCAGGAGGAGAAAGTCACACATTATCTAGAAAGCCTACCTGTTGATGTACCTTTTCATTTTAAATAAGTGCGGAATTTGTGAATCAAACCGGGTTTTCATCTCTTGAGATCAAAGTTGTTTGCCCTTGAGATGGTCAAGTACTGTGAGTGTTATACAGTTCTTAGTAATATGCTACAGACTTAGGGAACAGGTATGAATGAGGATAGTGCAAGAATGGACAGCAAGGCTGCCCTTGAGTGTTTAACCAAAATATAACTTCAAGTGCTGCAAAAAGGGATTAATCATGATGTGCAGCTCCTGCAGTCTTGATATGGCACAATCAACAAGGTTTAGACAAAACCTGTGTCAACCTGTGCCTTTTATCAATATTAATTGCAATTTCTATGATGGAATGCCTCTTATTTAATGTACTGAAAAATTGAAAATTTGTCTGTTATCCTTTTGTTCTTCTTGTTTACCAAACTCTGTTTTGTATTTATAGTCTGTACCTAAAATTATTGTATTTAAAAAGCAAAACATAATCTAAAAGAATCCCAAAGATATTGCCCCCAAAGCCATGACCAGATTGTCACCTTTCATATAAACAAATTGCTTACTTTGGTTTCAGTCAAACTCCCATTAGGAATAGTGATTAAATACCATTGCTACTATTTTATTGGGGGGTGTTAGAAAGCAAGAGGGAAAAATGATACTTCAAAATATATGTGACATGATAATGGTGTACCAGATCTCAGTTTCAGCAAACAACTGCAGCTCCCTTTGAGCTCTTGGAAGTTGACAAAGCTCTGGCAATTAACACCCTTAGTGATCTGTTACCTGGTATGGTTTCGTAACACAAGTTGTGACTTTCATTGCGATGTATCAGGCAAATAAAATGAGCACATGATCAACCATTGTGGTATGTCAGACACATGCCCATAGTCATCACAGTCAAAATGAGTAAAGACTGCAGATGATTAACCAAATTTGCTTCTCTGCTTGTTCCTAGAAAATGCATGTAGATATTACTGCAGAATTCCTGAGCAATACAAAAGACTTTTTAAAAATAAAAAAATAAAATTTTTCAGCATATTCTTTCAAAATTTGTCTCTTAGGATGAGTGATAAAGGTACACATTTATATGTCATCTAATTTTCTTAACTTATTTTATAGTCAGTGGAAAGGGCAGACATTTTGAGGAAATGATTCATTGTATCCTAAAGCACATGTCTAAAATTAATTAGACAGCTTGTGCCCTGAAAGTGCATATTTTTCTGCACTGACTAGAAAAAGACTTGATGATGATTAGCTCTGATGTAGATACCTACATTTTATATCCCTAATGTTAATTAAGATGAATTTCACCCTAAGAATGTTGATCATGCAGATAGAGAAGAGAAATTATGATACATGACTTGTATTTCGTATCAAGATTGGATACAATTCTGATTTTTAATTTGAAAATGTTTATAGCTATTGAGCTCATACAGTTTTCAAAACAGGAATTGCTTATGATTAAGGAAGAAAGTGTCTGTTTAGTAAAAAAGCTTTCTGTGAGCATATCATACTTTTGAAAATCCAGAATATATATACAGTCACCTTTCTCTGTCTCATACTCAAAGCTGCAGATTATGATCGATAAAATAGGATATGAATTCTTGTTACCTGAAGAACCACCTTTCTTTATACTGTATTTCTGCACTGAGATAAATCGAGGCAATGAACTTAAGACCTCCCTAACATGAGAAGGAGGTTGTGACAGCTACTCAGTCTGTAATACAAACTCTCACATTTGTTTTCTCTATTCTTTAACTCATTAGCAGTAACTAGAGCTTTAACCGAGATGAGATCTCAACCATGCTGTACACTTAACAGTAGATATTGCCAAGAATCACAAACTAAACAGATGAATGCTGGTGAGTGAGGTAAGAATATTTTTTTTTATGGTAGAGTGGTGAAGGGGTGGGTGTGAGGGGGTGTATGTGTGTAGAACAACCAGCAATATATTCTGTAAGGGAAAAACAAGACCGAGATTTTGACAGAGGAGACAGTGCTTCAGAAAGCCTTTGCCATAGAAGTTCATTAAGTCTGGGAGCACCTTAAAAGGCCAGGTACTTCATTGTGCACCCCTAAATCCAGAACAAAGGGCCAAGCTCAGTCACAGCCTAGAGAGAGGGCAGGGTTGTATCACCTAAAATCTCCATTAGCAAGTAGTGTAGTTGGTGGGATAGGATCTATATAGTAGAAGCACTGGTGCTAAAGTGCTGGCATCCGTAGCATGCATGTTTCAGAGTTTTATTCTTGACTATCTCTAACCTGGTCACTAGATTGAATTAACACTACACTTCAGGGGTGCTTCTGGGCACATTTTCTTGTTGGGCATCATCTAAAAGAAAACCATTTCGTGAATTTTTAGTCTGTCCTGTATGTGTGTGGAAGGTGCAGCCTCCCTAACAGACAAAACAGACAAAGCAAACCGGATGTGCTGGAGCAGTTTGTCACCTCAGCCATTAAGTTGCACCTCCTGGTGCTTAACTGGTGCTCCAGGGTCTGGATCCCTTAGTTAACAGGCTCAGGGTCTGGGCTTGTCCCCCCACACAATCCGAATGACCACAGTGCACCCTCAACTAGGGTATAAATGGGGTCCCACCTAAGAGCCAGATGAGCTGGTTCTTCACAGAGCAGCAGGCCTGGCAGTCAGACTCTCCCATTGGACGCGTCATCCAAGGACACCCCCAATTGATTGAGTGAGTCTCTGTGGATCGAGTGAGCTTCACCCTCCCCTTTGGGTGAGTGGTATCTTGGGCACTTTGGTGTGGGAGTTTTCCCCCTGATGAGTGAGTGTGTGCTCATTTTGATTCATCTTTCCTGAGGGTTTAGGAATTAGTTGTGTAGTAGTTAATTACCAACAGATATCTGAACTTGTATTTGGTCAAAAGGAGCACTGGGTTTGCAACGTTGGTTGCAATAAACCCCATTTTGGATACCAGCTGTTGTTTGTTTTGTCCATGACAATGTGAAACTTAGGAACGAGGAGATACCAACTAAGATGCTCTGTGTGCCTGTGGACCGCATTGTCTTAGACAGGCCTGAGCATCCATGGGGCAGAGGCAGATTCATGTATAGCACAAGGCTGAGCAGTGAGAAATGTCTTCATTCTAAAAGGAAGGTCCTGACGAGGGCAACACTGCCACAGGCATCAGTGGCAGCTCTGCCCAGGGAGCAGGAGGTCTGACTCGGTTCTCACTCTGGCCAGTTGCAAAACTTGAGTCAGGGCTAAGCATCAAAGATGGGCTTTTCCAGTCACATAAGCAGTGATAAACCATGAAACTGCTGATATGGTAGGTCAGGGTCATGTCAGGTCAATGAGGACCCTCTGTATATATAACTATCCTAGTGCTGGCAACCTGAGCAAGTGGGAACAGATCCATTCCTAATACTTCTTCACTTACATCTTCTAAACATTTATTTTCACTCTGTACTCTCACTCTGATTTCTCCTTGAACACCACACGCAGATATGGCACCTGGATTTGGTTACAGTGAGAGTTTAAGCTGACCTCACCTTTCCTCAGGGAGACTTTGCGAAGAAAATGTGAGAAGGACGAACTGATTTGTGACTTCTTGGGGGAAGGATGAGAGCAGGGCAAAGCAGGATGCTGCACTGGCTTTTGTATATTCATTTGCATGTTTTAATGCAATGACCAAGGTGGTTAGCACCTAGAATTGGAGCTCTTTCATGCTCTTATTTGTAAAACTGAATAAATTATTAAATAATCAACACTGTTCTGGAAGAATGAATATACAATCTGCTTCCCAAGTTACTACTAACATGAAAGGCAACAAGAACCATTCCATGTATTATCCAGTAGTCACACTATTAATAAATACCTAATTTCAGTAAACAATGGGGTAGAATCAAAGAAAGTGAAATATTAAGGCCACTAGGCTATCTATCATGGTTGTTTCAGCATCTAATGCAACTTTTTTGTTTCCCAAATATCATTGTGTATATGACTGCCCGCAGAAAGGTGATTTTTAATTATTTTTTTTTTAATCAGCCTTAGGCTCCTAAATGCACTTGTGTGTAAGAAACTAAAAAAACCCAATACATTGTGATAATTTTCAGTTGCTGATCTACCATACTGCAATTAAGAAAATGCCTTATTTTGATTTCAGTGATTCCAGTGATAATCAAAAGTAACTAGAAGTATACTACTGACTTTAAAGAGTGGTAAAAGCAGGGCCAGTGAGATCTGAATCCAACATAGGCTTTAGACACAACTCTCAACTTTCTGACTTTATCATACGATACTGTTCTTTCCATCTAGCTGAACAGGAGCCTGGCCAAGCAAATGCAGAAACTATTCCACTATTGAAAAGAAGAACTACCACTATCTGCTTTGATTTTATTTTTATTTTTTTTTACCAAGGAGTGGTAAGTTCACTGACTTTGATAAAAACATTTCCAGACTTACATCAGCATCCGAACAAAGAATCAGGCCACAAGTCATGCTCTGTTCTCTACTACTAGGAAATAGATATTGCATATAACTCATTTTAAAAGAATGTTTGACTTCTCTAGCGCGAAATGTTCCTCATTACAATTTCCAGAAGATGGAGGTCAGTACATCTGGAGTGAAAAGGGCTTATTTTCAGTTAAATGTCTTCAAAGGGTGATAGCTGTGCATTACCAATGGGACTTTAACAAAGGTTTTCCTCTTTGCTATTGTGTCACAATCCGCTGCCTTAAGAAAAAGAACACCTGCAATAAAATGAAGTCTGCCTAACACAATATAAGAAGTGTGGAGACTTGTTGAAGACAGAAGATTGTGACCTGACCTGAAATACTGTGGCAGAAATGGTGATGATATAAGCCACAACTGAAATGGGATTTTATACAATATCTGAAGTAAGGATAAATCTTTTACAAAGCCATAAAAAAGCAATTGAGAAACAAGCTTAATTTTAACAGCTACTGCTCAAGAAAGGGCACTGTTGCTGGGGAAAGGCTGGACTGTTAAAAGCCCACAGCCACCAGAGAGGGTGTTAAAGAAGGCAACAAACACAAGAGAAGTGGCTGCTTACATATTGGCGTTTCTTTGCTGTGAAGGCAGGCGCTAAACCAGCACAGCAGTGCACGTGGCTGCCCCACGCACGGGCGAGCAGAGGGGAAGGATGCTTCCCACACAGCCCCTGTGCCCACGACCAGCTGGCATGGCAAACCCCTGCGCAGCACAGGCAGCTGCCAGGGAAGAAAACCTGGAGAGGTGGCTCAGAGGCCATTAACCAGTACCCTGGGCATGGCTGGTTGCTTGCTTCCACTGCTGAAGTTGTTTGCATTCAAAGCCTACTCCTATGAAAGGTTCACTCAGAGGTAAATGGGATATGCAGACTTGTGGGGAAAACGGAGGTGAGGAAAAGAAGGAAAAGTGTAAGAAGAAGGTCACTTTACAAATCCCCTGAAATGATTTGTATTCATCCTTTGTCTTCTATTTGTCTATTTGTTCTTTCAGTAACTGAAATAACCTATTTCTCAGGTCCAAACCTCATCAGTTGTGTGGTGTAGTGACAAAATGTATTTTTATTACTTTGCAGTGTGGGACTATTATTGTGTGCAAAATCCCAGCTGCCTCACAGAAAATGAGCCTATGCAGAGAGCTCCTCCTGGCTCTGCGGGGTGAGGAAGATGCTGGTGGCAATGCCTGCAGCTGGCTCCCTCAAGGAGAAGAGCTATCAGTTTTCAACGACATTACAGTGTTGCTTAGAAGCAACTCCGAAAACCTCTAGGGAAAAAAAAGCATGGAGAAAAAGGAATGACGAGGAAAAGGCACTTTATCAACCTTCCAGTCCCCCTGGGACTAAGGATAGATATACAGAGAGCTGCTACTGTGTCCCTGAAGTAGTGTTAAGTCCAACAATGCTGCTACTGGCTCAAATTATTGTGTGCTGTGCACATATCAAAATTTTTGGCTAATGAATTGTTCCTATGGTTCTGTGTGAGAAGACCTAAATCTGCATTTTGTTCATGCAAATCCAAAAGATACAGAAGAAAACTGGAAACAGTGGGAGATGAGGCAAGTCCATCCCATTTCTGACTCAAAATATAAAGCAATCCTCATTACAACTAAACTACATGGACAAGCAACGCAATTCTTGATAAATACTTATCTTGTATCGTGCTAGGGTTCCTTTGTGCAAATGTGCTGCTGTGTTCATGAAAAAGAGGAAAGCAGAAGAAATTGTGGATGAATGATTGAGCTAATATTTAATTCATGTGTCTGGTTAATTTCTGTCTCCGTGTAAGCATTATAATTTATTAAAGCTTTTTTAAAATTAATTATTATTATCTTAAATTAATTATGTCAATGATCGAAATACCGATTGCAAAAATGCCAAGTAGCTTCAGTTAGTAGACACAGTAGAAATTAAGATGAGAAAAAACACATTTTTCTAAACAGAAAAAATCACAACTTGATTGATTTAGAGAAATTCAGCAGTCAAACATTAGTTTTTCAGGTTTAGCACTCCTGTGGCAAAATGTTAAGAGCAGACCAAGAAGGAATGGAATATGTCAGCTTCTGTACCTTCCTCCACTCACACGTTTTTTTACTTTCATTTTGATGTTAATGATAATAATCAATCTTGCTGTAACAGCCTACTCCATTTTACCCATCAGCAAGATTTGGTTTTATGTGTTAACACATACATGGTACATTTCAGCTGCGCATCTCAAGGCTCTTTAAAGCTGCAGAAGCTGAGGATCAGGGATGTCAAACAACACATTGAAAAACTGAGTTAGACAGCTATGAACAGCATCCAAGACACTGTGCAGCTACCTCCCTATCAGGGTTGTTAATAAGTATTGAAATACTGTTCGCTATTATTAATTAGAGTTTACTGGCTTGTAATTTTCACAAGATAAGATTAATGATACTAATACTTTGCTATGTGACAACTTTACACCCATGTTTAATTTTAAGTATTACAAAGTACAATCTACATTCTTTTTATTATTATGTATCAATTCATCTGTGTACATTGAAGCATTAAATATGTGCCAGATGCTGCACAGTAGTTTTCACCTCTGTGTTTAAAGGCGAATACAGCCCTGGATGAGCAGCAAGGCTTGATCTTGCTGATACAGAGCACTGACAGAGCTGAGAAGAGTGCTGCCTGTCCACAGGGGAACACCCTGTATAGTTCTTGCAGGCAGGGGAGGGCAGGGAGCAGGAAAAAAAGACTGGAATAAGACTGTCTGGTAGACCAGGAGCCAAACTGATGGTCTTTGACGGTAAAACTGATTCACTATGCAAAATTCAGCAGAAAATGCTGCTCACAGGGGACACCTTGGAAAAAATCTAACACACAGAATGATGAAGTTTGAACTTTGTCAGATGCAGACAAGTGGGAGAGGATGGAGCTGCTACACCTGGAAAAAGAAAGGAAATCCATTGCCATTCTCGTAGAAAGGCAAAACTTTTTTTTTTTCCTGAACAAAGTGCTGTGTATGTCCACGTGCATGTGTTTTTGTATGTATCTGTGTGTACAAATATAGAAACAATCACAACAAGTCTTATTGCATAAGAAAAAGACTGATTAAACAGAAATTAGGAGTAGCAATATAGTCTTTCAGAAAGAAGTAAACAAAAAGATCCTGGCCAAGTTCAATTACAGTTAAGCTTGTGGTTTTCGGTTTGCTTTGCCAAGCTTTGCATGAAGGTCATTATGGAGACACAGTTAAACTCAATTCCTAGTAAAAATCTGCCCAAAACGACTATCCAAAATTAGGAAGAAGAAACAGAGTATTTAGTAGCAAAGAATGACGAACCAAAATACTGGAGAAGAATGATGCATGGTGTAATGACGGATTTTGTTAGATGTGGTCACTCAAAGCAGCACAGAGGTTGATCTGATCACCCTGGTATTCCTTCTAGCTGTTTTTGATGCAAATGCATTATGGATTCGCAAGAATGAATACAAGATCATACACAGTTCACCCACTCATAAGGCATTTTATTCTCAAGAGCTGCCTATAAATGTGTAAGCAGAGTAATGAGAAACAAATGAGCTCATCTCTGTAGATCTGTGCAAACAGCACAGCAGGACAGGCTGGGTCAACACTGGATAGGAACAAGCTTTGCAGTAAAGTTCTTTGTTGCTCTGGTAGACAAGTTTATCATGAGCTAGACGTGCACCTTCATGGCAAAGAAAGGAAACAGTCTCTTGGGCTACACTGCCAGCAGGTCAAGGGAGGTGATCCTTCCCTTCTTCTCAGCTTTGATGAGGCACATCTGGAGTGCTGTGTCCAGTGCTGGACTGCTCAGTGCAAAAGACATGGGCACACTGGAGTGGGTCCAGAGAAGGGCTACAGAAGTGATTGAGGGCTTGAGGTATCTGTCATATAAGGACAAGCTGAGAGAGCTGGGACTGTTCAGTCTGAAGAAGAAAAAGCTCAGGCAGACCTTAGTAGTATGTATAAATATCCAATGGGATGGTATACAGAAGATGGTATCTGTCTCTTCCTGTAGATGCACAACAATAGGATGAAAAGGACACCGCTTGCAACACAAGAAATTCCAGATAGACGTGAGGAATATATTTATTTTTTAAAATTTTTTTACCATGAGATAGTCAAGTACTGAAACAGGGCATAGAGGACCTGTGGGATCTCCATCCTTGGAAGTGTTCAAAATTTGTCTGGATGACTACTTGATCTAACTTTGCCCTTCTAAGCAGCAGGAGTGTCCAGATGACCTTCAGAGGTCACTTCCAACCACAGTTATTTTTGTTGTGGAATAGAGCTGTTCATGTCAGTACTTAACAATCTGAATTTCAAGATCAGGTCCAAAAACTGCCTAAAATCAAATTTCAGAGCTCTAAGTCTCCAGTCTTTTCTCTGGTACTTTATTTGCTCTGTAGTGTTTAATATGTGATGACAATCAGAATTCTGGCAGGAAAAGAAAGGAGGGACCGTAACTGTTAACTTCCAACCTCAGCATTTCATGCTTTTGAAAACTTCCTTACACAATTTTAAATGTCCTTTTGATACAGACAGCAAAAAGAAAAAAAAAACCCCAAACAACAAACAATGAAAGGCCAAAAGAAATGGGCTAAAGTATTCACAGTTAACAAAACTATCCATCATGATCTAAATGATTCTTTTATCACACTTTTCAGCATAATTGTGAAATCTGTTTGAAGCACTGACTTCACTGTATATTGGAATACATTTCTGAGCACTGAACAAACTATAAGTAATAGTTGTAAGATTGGCTATGGATGAGCAAATGACAGTCTCCTTCTCTAGTAATAACTGTTATTAGTGTCTGAACAAGTAAAAAGACCAAATATGATGGTTTAACAAATAACAGACGTTTTCAGTGAAAAACTCAAAATTATTTCCTGTGTTATTCTTCAAATTTGACCACACCTTCACTGTGTTATTACACTTCACTCTTGCCTGCAAGTTAGCAAAGAACAAAAGAAATATATGATATGTATTTACTGAAGGTAAATTGCTCCAACTATCTAAATGCAAGTAAAACTTAGAAGAGAGTGGCATGACATTTCCTGAAATGTGTGTGTTTTTCTATATATTTTTAGATCTCTTTCCTAAGGAAATTGTATTTGTGTTACTGAGCTGTATGTGGGTATGTCTATCAATTTTCCAGTAAAATATTTTTTTAACACATTTGGCAGTTTCATCTATTATTTGAAAAGAAGACAATGCCTTTACGACATTGTCCAAGACATCTAGTACATCTATAGACATTAAGTCTGTCCAGTCCTTATCACCTTTGCTGCTGGGTGGAGAACAGAGACCCATATGTTCTTGCCACCAGAGGGCTAAGAAGGACCCAAACACTACACCTCCTGTCTGTCAGCACACAGATACTGTCAACTTGCACATAGTTATTGATTAGCCATCATAAGTGTTATTTCTTGCTTGCTCATGCATTTTTGGGAAGAAGATTTTTATGGTGCTGGTGGTAATGGTGGTCTAAGAGAAAAACAAAGCCCACAGAGACCAAGGGGGTATCAGTCCTCACTTCTTATTGTTTTAGTAATTCTGAATTCTGCTTCATTCTGCTATATGTAGCTTCTGAATTGCTTCAGATTGTACTGATACAAATAAACTAATGAATAAATACTAATGAAAATAAATTGAGAGTAAAACCAAAAATAAGTTAAAAAAATTTACTTTTTTAAACTGGGAAGACGGACTTGGGGTTTCATAAGTTCAGCTTAAATGGGTATCTGGTATTAACTGTGTTTGGGCTTTCTCAGTAATAAATAAAAGCACATTTATTTTGTAGGGATATTTATTTTGAAATTTGAGTTCTGTATTTCAAATAGAAATTCAGTAAATATGTAATAAGATTAAAGTAATGATTTCCTAATTTTGATAGATATACCCTTTATCCTTAGGCTGGCTTGGCTTCTGATTTTTGGTGAATAAGCCAGAACTGCAAGTGTATACACTATTTTAGAACGTAGGAACAAAAATAAAAGAAGGAGTAAGAAAAGAAGGGAAACTGGTGAAAAGTGATAGAAGCACCTGGGCGTGCTTCTTGCTGTGCCATATGCAATAAATGACTACTTTGGCTTGGACTATTCAGATGCTTGCTGTCATTACTAGCAAATTAATTGGTAGGAAATGGAAATCACAACATTACTACATCTTTTAAGTATTCATTTCATCTTAAGCAGAACATTGTTTTGTATTAAATTTAGGTGAGCACTTTAGAAACACAATTCGGAAAGACGAAACACACAAGCAGAGAATTTTTTGTCTCCCTCATGGACTTTCATCCCTTGATTCAAATGGAGTATTTTTGTGCTTTTAAAAGACCACCTGCTGAAAATGTCATGAAAAAAGAGATGTTCATAAACAAGGACATAATGACCCTTGACAGAATAGTATGAATCACCAGAAATGCATTCTGCTATGTAAGCTATATCTGTTATATAAAACTGTGGAGATGTCATTTTATCTTTCTGTGTTTCTGTTTTAGATCCTTTTATGTATCTTGTCCCAGTAAGCTGGAAAAGTAATGGTAAAAGCTAAGAGCCAAGTAAGTAAACTGGGGAGACACTTCATCAGATTTATTGATATCACTTACAAGGTTCTAGAAAATATTCTGCTAATCATAAAAAGCCTTCCATAACTGTTAAGAGCAGCAGATGTGCTTTCTCCAAAATGGGAACAAACTTTCTGGAAGTTCTGCAGAATGCTGACATGAAATAGACCTTCATAAAATCACAGAATGGCTTGATTTGCAAGGGATCTTAAGGATCATCTAGTTCCAAACCCTCCATCTTCAGTTTACTGGTTTTGCTGCTTCTGTGCAACGCTGAATCACACTGGCTTGGAGTTATTCCTGGGGGCAAGCAGCAGTGCTCATGTCAAGCATTGCATCTGCTTGTGTCAAGGACTGTGGAGCTGCCTAAAGCACCAGTGCTACCAAGGCTGCCCTGAGAGGCCATGGCAAGGGAGCAGTCCATGCCCAGAGCCACACCAATGCCAGCCAGGTTTGTGAACCAGGTGAACACTAGTAAGTTAAAATGGCTCAGGAACTGCTCACCTTCCCCAAAGGCAAAGCATGTGCTCCACTTACAGTGAGCATTTAAAAACATTTATGGTAAAAGTCTTGGTGTCCGTGATCTGTCTTTCAGAGACGGGAATTGCAGGATGCTATGGTTTGCCAGAGTAATGTGAAGGAGAAGTTTCACTCACAGGTAACAAAAAAGTTTTCCTGGTTATGTCTGTTAGAAGATATTAAGGAGGTAGGGTGTTCTATCAACATCCTGAGAATAAAGTCTAAAAAAGAGCTAAAATTATCTTGGTATGCTTAAGTTACAGCAGATTGTCAAGAGTAGGTGGAGATCTACTGACTCAGATAGGCTGAAGACACTGTCTCACTGGTGAATCGAAGCAACAGCTCTGTGACCCTGCAGAAATGGATGTCTTGCTCCACTGCTGTGTTTAAACAGAGCTTTGAGCTGAGCCATATCAACTGGAACTTATACAGAAACCAAGCAAAATGCTTTCAATCACCCCCAAAAATCTTCAGCTGCCACTGGAGACTGTATGGACTTGAGTGGGTGAGCATGACTGAAGAAGAGGAGCATAGCGTTATTAAGAAAACCATCACAGTCTTACAAGTCTTGGCATAGCCTTGAGAAGTAGGATTTGAAACCTTTTCTGAGGTTAAGACAGTCAGCAACAATCCAAGCAAATCTGATATAAACACTTGTGTGCAGGCTGAATGCATCTCCTGAATTTAATGCTGGCTCTACTCCGCCTTTCTAGAATGGAAAGCTAAAGATGGAACACTGTCTCTTTGTAGTTCATCCTTAAAAAGTGTACAGGTTTGGCCCTTGCCCAAAAGTCAGCCTCACCACAACAACATAAAAACCTGAAAGGAACATATTATCAAGAAAAATGCACATCCTAGAATGTACACAGGGGGAGTCTGGATTTCACATATGTCACTCGGTTCCAGGAGAGAAATTTTCCCTGAAGACAAGCATCAGGTACAGAGTGTAGAGGCAGCTTCTACACGCACCAAGGCACATGGAAAGGAGAAAATAAATGACAAAAACTAATGAACTAAGGAAAATATAGGAGACCAAAAGAAATAGAAAATGGCAAGATTATAGCTGCACAAGAACTGAGGAAATAGTAAGGTGATGATTTTGTCAGCTGTGCAGCTGGGAGAGGACAGCAAGCAGAATACACTAGGCCAGACAAGCAGGCACTACGTATGGGCAGGGGAGCAGCACATATGCATACTTTTTGAGCACAGCCAGCAAAAAAGTCTCCAGTCTTCACTGCTGGAGGTCCACAGCCATAAGTGTGAAGGTGTATATATATCTGGGCAGTCACTTGAGAAGAAACTCACAAGCCCACAAGCCAGTTCCTCTCCCTTCATTAGCATAGATTTAAGGGCAAAGCACTTTGAGTTACGGTCTCATTACTGGGATTTAATTACTTTTCCTAAATGTTCTGCAGAACATTTACTTGTACATTGCAAAGTATTACAGTATAGTCACAACTTAGACTCTCAATTACAGAAGAACTAGGCAGGAAAGAAGTTGAGTTAATTAGAGTTACTGAAGCTTAATCAATTCCTCTGTGTATGCAGGGAAGAGTATGCTAACTTTTAGTCCATTTGCGAAGCCACCTTACCCTTCATGGAAAGGGAAAAAGTTAACTGCTGATATTTTAAAATGGCTCTTATTTTGCATTTTCTACACTGGCCTAGACTCTTTTTTGCTTCATTTTTGGCAGAATGAATGTTTTTGTGTTTGAGGCTTTCTGAATGCTCATCCTTAAGCAGCACTTGATCTCTGAAGGCAAAGTGCTTTAATTTTGGATCCCAAACCAGCATCCCAAGCCTACTTGCATGTCAGCCTGTCTAGGAAGACCATGACCTTCACTATGGAGAGTAAAGCTACACCCCTTCTGCATACTTTGTCTAGCCTGGATGTAATGCCATTCCTGTTTGTACAGTGACCTTCCTTCAGAAGGATGGCAAGGATATTCAGGCATTTCAAATGATCTTGGAAAATTACAGAAATATTTTCTGAAATACGTGAATTCCAATTTGATTAGGTCAAGTGTAAATACATATATATTAATGTATATACAGGCTGTCGTTTATGAGGAAAAAAACCCAAACACATGCCCCAAACCAATTTCTCTCACTTCATTAGCATAGATTTAAGGGGAAAGGCTTTACACTTAGGTGTGAATAAACACCAGCACAAGTACACAACAGCTCATGTCCTGAGTAAAATTCATCCCATGTAAAATTAGAGAGTAGCCAGATGAATCACCTCCTAAAACAGCTCATATGACTAAGGTACAGGTATGTTGCAAGTTAGGTGTTAACTCCTGCCCTGTATTTTCCCTATGCAGTTAATGAAAAGAGGACTCTAATAACTTTTAGGCTTGCCCTGTAAAGGTGTTAGCCAAATTCACCACATCCGACTCAGTCTGTCAAGGCCTGCACTTCATTTTTATAACCTGCCATGCTTTCATTAAGTACCTATTTCAGGCATAAAAAAATTCAGATCTGTATGAAGTCAGAAGAAGTCAAAACCTAATTACATTAAAATCGATATCCAATTCAGTCCTGCATGATCTGACCTAAGAGCACAGGTTATGTTTCTAAAAAGGAACTGACTATCCAAGTGCAAATCTCGAAGGAAAATGAGTAGTAGCTTGTGGAAGCAAACAAAATGTACACTTGAAATTAGTGAGAACCCAAAGCGTACTGGATTACTTCATTTTGCTTTGAAACTGAGTGGATACGCAGTCAATACGCTTCTGCAGGTGGGTGTACTTCAAGGCTTACAGTGATACAACATACTTTTTCTAAGTACGAGGTTGGACAAGGCTCTGAGCAGCCTGGTCTAGTTGAGGGTATCCCTGCTCACTGCAGGGGATCTGGACTAGATGACCTTCGGAGGTCCCTTCCAGCCCTAGCCATTCTATGATTCTAAGTCACATTTACATCCCATGTGGAAGAAATCGGGTAAAGACACATGTGCACAGACACAGAGCTGAGAAATTACTGTATTTATATTATATGTGTTTTAGAAGACCCTCAAATGGGTGTTCTGTTTTACTACAACACAGGCTGAACTGGGGGAAGATTTTATTATATGCTATAGAAAGCATGTGTTAAAACATAATGGCATTCAGAATAAGAAAAAAAAAATGGCCAAACCAATATCTATAGAAATATGATATCAACTGTCCTTCTTTTGGCAAGTCATAGAAAAAGTCCCTGTTAAATCATCCATACTATTAATTCTTAATTCTCAGTTTCCCTTTTTATCTTCTGCCAGTGAAAGCAAAAATTGACGTATATATTTCTGTGAGTACTATTTTATCCATTTCTGTATCACACATGACATTTCATATTTCTGTGACTGGAGTAGCAGAGGCACCATGAACGTTTTTGCAGCAAAATCTTCCATATTCTCTAACACACTAGCAGAGAAGCAGCATGGCGGCAACGGATCTGCCACCAGCAGATGGCATTCGCTCTCTGCAATTCCTGCAGCAGCAGCAGCAGCAGGTACTGAAGGGTGCACTTGCACCACCACATCAGCATAATATGTGGGATCATGCGAGAAGCAGATGGTTAACCCCAAGTTATTTTCCCGTCATTTGACAAAATGCTCCTTTCAAAGCATTATTTTATTTTTTCAGTCATTTCAGAAAGAGCTTATACATAAGCACGATATAGAGATAGATTTGCCACATCAAAGCAGCAGGATTTTGTATTGACTTTACACACTGGTATAGGTACTACCCAGTGTAAGCCAGTCTGTTTGGCCCAGTATTTATCTAATAGCAGCATGAATAACTGAGGAAGAGCCTGACCTTCCTTCCAGTTCAATAGCACCTTTATTCTACTGTTCTTCATGTTCATAAATACTTCGCTAAGGTAATAAAACTATCAGTTTAAATACGTATACTAGTATTTGTAAAGCATTTTAAGACTAGAAATACATGGCCTGTGCTATTTGGTGAATATACAGTAATGCTGGACTCAAATAAGGTTTTTTTTTCCCCTCGAACAAACTGAGCTTTACCCCCATGGAAGTATGGACTGAGGAAATTCAGCAATATCATGTTGTTTCACCAGCCCTGAGACCCTCTATCAGGCATGGAGGTACAGGGATGTGGGGCCAAACGTGCAGATGCCCTGACTGCTGGCACCCTTTGCTCACAGACCTGCTGAGTGGGACAGTGGCAGGGCTCACTACACAGACATGCTGGCTGTTAAGAACTATATAGGAAAAGAAATCGGAGCAGGCAAGTGGATGTACAAATACAAGTCTGTGAAGAAAAACAAAAAGAAAGGGCAAGCAATCTCATTTCCATTGAGAAAATAAATGAAATGCAATGCACAATGGTATCTCATCTGGACTTTCAGTAATATGCTTACAGTGACATTAACAGCAGGTATTACCTGTTCTAAGAGATTCTGAAGCCTCTCTATTTCACAGTCTATTACAAATTTCTTTTCTTGCCTTCGGTCCAGATCTTCTAAAAGCCGCCTGTAGCTGGCATCGTTAAAATTCTCCACACAGATGGCACTGACTTGCCAGCTATTTTGTCCTGCTTTTTCCATAATAGCTTGAAGTATTGAATAACCTGGAAGAAAAAGATACAATACACTAGTAACACAATCATTGTATTTTTTGAATAGGAATTGTCCTTAATCAATATTATGTTTCTCAATATTTGCTCCTGCAGGGAAGGGAATAAGACTGTTTGTATCCCTACCTGTACTATGATCAGTGCACAGTATGCAACTAACAAAAATTACAATTACTGTGATCAGAATGCTTGGAACGATTCTCAGCATTATGGATAATCTTCATACAATTTATAAACACGAACTCTTTCAGTCGAGCATTCAGCTTCTCAGAGTGGTTTTGTACAGGTTTCTATATCCGGGCATTTCATGACACAGCAAAGAAAAAATCTGAGCCTACTCAATGACCAGAAGTATTTGTGTACTAAAAAAGCAGTATGTTAGACATTCAAATGCTTTGCTTTTCTGCTGTTGTTGTTGGAGGGGTTTTTT
This sequence comes from Actenoides lindsayi, assembly GCA_025331215.1. Taxonomy (NCBI): domain Eukaryota; kingdom Metazoa; phylum Chordata; class Aves; order Coraciiformes; family Alcedinidae; genus Actenoides; species Actenoides lindsayi. The sequence goes on from WTSP01002765.1 coordinate 136,048, forward strand.
GGTAGCATTTAATCCAAGCAGTTTTTAACACTTCTTAGTAAGATTTCATTTTTTTCATTTATTTATACATATATATATATACACGTACCAGTATATAGTATATGTGATATAAATTCTATTGATTTAATCCAGAGATTCTGTATAGCTTTCATCAATGTATCCAAAGTAATCAGATGTCAATGAATGAAGGGCACCATAGAATTTTATTATTACTACTGGCAGGATTATTGTTCTTTATCATTATCAGTATTTGATGCTCTCTTTGTTCTCTTTGTGAGCACAGAAGGGAAAGGCAGCATCCCTTCGGAGTCTCCACCTGAATATGCAGAGCAAACTCCCTGCCCACAGTCTCAGTGTGATCTGATCCACCAGCCCTTCGTCTTCTTCCCTCTCCTAATTTTTTCTCACTGGGGACATGCAGTCCTTTGTCAGGAGAGGAGTTTGTGACATATCTTAGGACAGCTTACAAGTCTATTCTTGATTTGCCCAACCAATTCTTTATGTAGGAAGCATGTATTATTCCTTCTTTTACCTAGAGTAAATGGTGGATTTGTTTAAAGCAATGAAGACTGCACACATCAGATCCATAGTTAATGTTTAAGAAAGACAAAAAGGACAGATAAGTTTGTCAGTAACATATGACACAAATGACACAATTCAGAGAAGGTCCCCCTGAATAGAATCACAACACAAAAATATTGTGGCTTTTTACTCTATCTGGATGTATTTTCCTCACTAGCTTTAAATGAAAAGATTTCATTCTTGAAAACTATCCTTAATGATACGGCTACAGAGTGGTGGCTCCTTTCTCTCTTCAACGAGAGGAGTCCATGCCTGAGTGCAGTGACCTCCAGCTGTCATTTTAATGCATTTGAAGATACCACTGTGTGACAGATTCCCTATAAAAAGCACTATCAGACACTCATTCCCAAAGATTGCAAGAGGAATCTTTGTAAGTTACATTTCAGAAAGAGTGCTTTGGAGTGTGCTGCTGCTACATAACTAGTTATCAGAACACCTACAAACCCACCAAAATACAAGATTACCTCCAGTAAAATATAAGTAGACAATAGTTTTATCAGAATTATTTTTTATCAGAAGATTTTAGGACACATGAGAAACTGATTCTCTCACAAATCTAGGAGTAGCTATTTTTCTGTTGACTCCTGTGACATTTGCAGTCCTTGAAACATTAACTTAAAATCTGCATCTTCTTATCATTAAGACACTATACACTCACACTCCGAAATGAACATTTATTATTTTTCTCCAATTTAGATGACATACTTAAGATAAAAATACAAACAAATATAGTGAATACATAAAATGTATAACATATTTTATCCTATAAATGAGACATTTATTTTATGAAATAGTATTTTCTCGTAGGAAATGAATTCAAACACTTGATGTATTGAGTATTAAAACATTTCTGTACTCAGCATATATTTTTAACCCAATGACTGTTATTTTTTTCAAAGAGCCATACAGCTTTCCTGTTAATTGCTGCATAATTATTCTGCTTTTCCTGTTGCTATATTTGATCTCCTTTTTGCCTGTAATTATCTCTGTAAATCATGATGAGATTCTTTCCCAAATATTGTATTTCTTGCTTCATTTCCTATTCATTTCCATATATAGACGTACATTAAAACCACTCCAGTGTTAACAGGGGTTCCTGCTTCATTTACACTATAACTTTGACTTGATCTTTGCTACAAAGGCAGTCAACATTTACTTAATTCAGCTTCCTGACACAAATTAACATTTTCTTTGATTCAGATGAATGGTGTTTGAAACAGCAATTGACATCCTCTCACTCCTTTCTTATTTTGCTTGGACAACTTTACTAAGATGTGTTTTGATCAAATTGGGAATTAATCCCAACATAAAGCATGACAAATATCAAACACATGGAAAAGCTTTTCTTCTACCTTGGATCAAGGTTTGACTTGCCACATTTCATTAGCAACTGCCTTGGTTTAGGCATTTGAAGCTTCTGTAGCTTCTTGTCAGTAGCCAACACTCAGACGTGGGTTTTCATGTTACCATGTCTTGCACATATAGTGTAATACAGGTAACTGGTAGTAGCTGGATATGGTGTATCACCTTTTCCAGAGTAGTTCAGAGTCCCTGTGCAAGTAATCAGTGGCACAGTCGTCCACTCAGTGTGTAGGAACAATTTTTAACATAACAGACTGAGAAGAGTGGATTTTAAACAAAATAAATAAAGGCATTCACAGACTCGGCATAAAAATTAGACGTGCTGAGGTGACTGCTTGCTTATCCAAAATAATTGGCTACAGCTGACAGGGGAAAAAAAAATTAATTGCATGTAACATTGCAAGCATCTTGGAAGGCAAGAAACCTGAAACTAACCTGGGGTAATTCTCAGAAACCGAGTGCTGCATCTCTACTCAGACAAAATCCTTAAACTACGGATAGAAGTTTGCCTGAGACAGCAGACATTAATCGTACAGCTGTCATTTAAAAGGTATTTATTTTCTGGTTATCTGCTGATTATCCTCAGTTATGCTACAGACAGATCAATGATTCATTTTCTGGAATACATTCTGTCCCATGTATTGTGGAATACTATTTGTTGCATAAAAGCAAACTGAAGAAAAACCCAGGATAACTCATATCAGTTGAGATACAAAATTAATGGTTTTCAAAACATTACTTAAAAACCTATTTAGGACTGCTGATAAATAAAAGTGTGGTAAATGTTCACAAATGTATACAGTAATCCTTTCTTGACAACTAATTCAACCTTGAAATGCAGACAACTCATTTATCAGAAAATACAAACTATTGTGCCCAAACATAACTGGTTGAAACCTAGAAGTCTGTATTAACAAACTCCTGGTCCTTCCTGCAGTTTTGTTTGTTTGTTTGTTTTCATTTGTTTCTTTGTTGTTTTTTTTTAATTAGCAAATCTATGAACAAAACACAAATGCAGCTGTCTGGAAACACAGATGAAGTCCTTACCAAATGCAAAGATGTGATACATGAGAATGAATTCTTTTACCTGTTTTGGGGACTATGATTCTGGGGAATTTTCCTCAAATGATCTAGGACAAGGAGTCTTCCAACTGCTTTTCATAGGTCATTGCTCAAGTGTAGATAATATTGACAACTGCTTAAGGACCAGTAATATCAATTCCACTTCAATATACTGGAACCAAACCAAAGACAGGGCAAATCTGCTAAGGTTTTTTTTTCTTGATCCCTTCTCTCCTGCTTTTCTGTTCTCCAGTAAGGTGGAATTGTGATGAACCAGCATACTGCTACTTTAAAAAAAAACAAAACAAAAAACCACAGAGCCATCATGTTGGGCAAAAAAACCCAAAACAACAACCCAAACAAACAGAAAAATGAAGAGTTAATCTGTTTGTTTCCTGTAAAATGAGATGATGGAAATGCATGTCTACTGCAGAAAATCTATGTATTGGGGTTGATACTACAGCTAAGTACCTTACAAACAAAATCTCAGATTGTTTTTAACCTTACTGTCCTCATTCCAAACTCCACAGGCATTTTTCCATTGTAAAATGCATCAGACAGACAAAAACAATGCTGGATGTGCACCTGGTCTTATATATGTTTAGGGAGATTAGTACTTAGAGAGCCTTAAGTATCTTTTGGAGGCCACAGTGTGTAAAACACTTGAGCAATTTTGGTATTTAAGAACACACTGTAAGTGCAGGAGTTTGTGAGTCCAGGATTCCTCCTAGTCATTGCCACATTGCTGTAATTGGAGCCTATACACAACCACCCTCCACCCAAGTAGCTGAAATACTGGGTAATCTTTTTGATGTTTAAAGATTAGTGGCCTTGCAGGTTTTTTCAGTTGTCTGTCCAATTTTGTTTCAGTAGTCAACGACTTAATTTATTTCTATTTAAATGAAAAGTTAAATCTGATATCTAAATCTCTTTAGTGTGTTCAGAATAAACTAAAGAGATAGAGGACCATTTTCTTATTTTTCTGCTGGATGCACATGCTTGTCTTGTTTCCTTCTCTTTTTTTTTTTTTTCCTTTCCCCTTTTCTTCTTGTTTGCTTGCTTTAAGCAGACATACTTTAGTGATCAGTTACAGTGTTATAAATAGATTTCAGTAACTTTCATCTTCCAACAACCTTTAAATTCTGAGAAATGGTTTCCCCCAACCTTCTAAGCATATGCAGTCATGCCTGATGGTCTTGCCAGAAGATAGACAGCAATGCGGTTACTTGCTCCCAACAGCAGCACCTCCAGTAATAATTCTTGTTTTGGAACTATTGTGCAGTAACTTATTACTAATTCTTGAACATGAAGAGGATACAATATTTTCATATTATTACTGTATTTTATGCTTCCTAGCAGACTGACAATACTGAATGACACAAGTTAACAGATTAATATACTCAGAAACAGCATATGCAATATATTCGTTACGGTTCCAGGACTAGAAAACACCACTGATGAACATGGGTCTTTTCCAAAGATGGGCATCATATGCTGCATGTTACTGAAATGTAATTTCATTTTCTTCTCTTTCTGGTTCAATTAAATTTCAAATAGGAATTGATCCTGTTCCCAAGATTAGCTATGATCCCAACAGTCACAGACACTGAAATACTGGAGCTATTTTACGAAAGCTACTTCCACTTATTGGAATTTGTATTAGGATCAGTAGAAGAAATAAATTTGTTATAAATCCAACACACAGCAGAAGTGAAGAATAAATGATCAAATCATTTGACATGGATAAGACAATGTATTTGACATTCAGGATTGGATTCATGTCACTTAACTCTAGCTGTCTATAAAGTAGTTGTCTAAGTTAATCATCCAAGCTTTCAAAGGAGAGACATATAACCCATAAAAAAACTCCATTTTTTTTTGTCTTAGATATCTATCTTTAAGGTGCTTTTCTCTTTCTCCAATGAATACTGAAGGAGTCTAGACATGAAGCTTAGTGAAAATACCTACCATTTATCTAGTCAATTCTATGATTGGCGAGGTGAATCCAGGCACTATACTGATGAAAACCATGCAAGAAATTTACAGTATGAGTGATGCTTGATTGTACATTGAACCAATAACTACAAACAGTCCAACTTAAGTGTATTTTAGTCTTCCTCATTATGATTAATACCTTTTTATTAACATATGGTTTTGTTTGAAATATTTGGTCAGTGTACAGCTTACAGAACTTGAACATAACGAGAAAGATCTAGAAGATTTATAAGCTCTATTATATAACCTTTGACATATGAGAATTCATTTGCATGCCTGATTTTCTTTGCATTTGGAGTTGGAGCCAGAACATTCAACTAAAAGTACATACAAATTGGTCAATTTAGACAAAAGCATGAAAGCTAGAACTACAGGTGTGTTCTGGGTCCTTCTTGGGTCTAATTCAAAGAAATGACACACAGATTGCAAAATAAAACAGGGATCTCAAGAAATAATCCCATCTATTCTTCTCTATCCTCCCTTCCCCCAAGACAGATAAATCGTATTTAAATCATTCTCAACAGACATCTTTCTTTGTCATTAAAAATCTCTAAAGAGGATTCTGTCACTTTCTTGGTAATATATTCATTGCTTAATTATCCTTATCATTAAGAGATGTTTCCTAAAGTCTAACCTAAGTCTCCCCTGGCACAATTTAAAGCCACTCATTCTTTTCCTCACTAGTAGACCTGGAGAACAGTTTGTTCTCTTTTTCTTTAAAGGAATCCTTTACATAACTGAAGACTGATGTTTCTTTTTTTTCTGTCTTCGCTTGCTGAAACATGATTCTTTCAGGTTTTCTTGTGGAACATGTTTTAGTCTAGATTCTGACAATTTCACTTGCTTTCCTGGATATACTGCAATTGACTCAAGTCTTTCCTGAACTACATTGGTGAAATGTGATGTATCCAAGGCATTCCAAAGTACAAACAGTCCTTCTTATTTTTTAATGCCTGCAACTTTAACAAATGTATCCTATAATTCTTCATCCAAGCCACTCACAAAGATACTAGGAAAAACTGCAACCAGAATGGATCACTACTTAATATCTCCTTATTTGATAGTGAACCCCATATATTTCTTTCTTAGTTCAAGTAAGTGACCAGTATTTTATATATCTTCTAGAAATTTCATCAAGACAAAAATTCTTTAGTTCATTTAGCAAAATTTCATGCAAAATGTGTAAAAAATCCTACTGTAATGAGACACTAATTTTTATCCCAATGCCCGCAAAACCCATTACTTTGTAACAGAAAGAAATTTGCTTTATCTCACATTATTTGTTCCTGAAAAATCCATGTTTGTATTTGCTTTTCAAATTCTTACCATGTAGGTTCTGAATGAAGTAATTTATATCAATGACCATGTTGATTTTCATAGAATCACAGAATGGTTTGGCTTGGAAGAGACCTTTAACAGACATATAGTCCAAACCCTTGCAGTGAGAAGAGACAACTTTAACTAGATCTGGTTATTCAGAGCAACATCCAACCTGACCTTGAATACTTCCAGTGATGGGGCATCTACCACCTCTCTGGGCAACCTGTTTCAGTGATTCACCACCCTCACTGTTAAAAAAAATTCTTTCTTGTATGTAGTCTAAATCTTCCTTTTTTTATAGTTTAAAACCATTACGCTTTGTCCTATCACAACAAGCCTTACTAAAAAGCCTGTCCTAAATTTTGTTACAGATGATTCTGAAACAAAACTGAGGAAATAAGGTATCCAGTTTAGCCATCTCCTCTATCACTATTTTGCTTCAAAGATTTAAGAATATTTGATGATAAAGAAAATCACCTTCATGGTCTGAGTTTACACCTCTCTCCTCCCTGAGATCTATGACCTTTAATATTTTCTCAGTGTTGTGAGACACCTCCAAAACAAGCTCTAGCAGTGATTTAAGGTAAGACTTTCTTTCCTCCTCTCCCTTTATTCTGTAGAGACTGGTATCTGTGCAACTTCATCTACAGTATTTAATAATCCTTCTTTCCCGAGGAGGACATAAGGCTACAAGAAAATGCTGTCAATATATTTCAACCACAAACTTTTTTTAAAAAGGAAGTCTTAAGTGGAACAATGGTGTGTAGGTTATATGGTTTCAGTGAACATACGGGAGGAGGTTTGGCTTATTCCACAATGGGAACTCATGATCAAAGGTTCAGGCTATTTCAGGTCCCATTTATGCTACATCCACACGGCAACAAGATTCTTCCCCTTCTTTGCATTTCAGGGTCCACAACTTTCATATGAAATACACTATAAAGGTGTCTCATCAAAATGCCAAATAGCAAAAATGAGTGGAAACTTGAGAGCAACTGAGGAAAAGCACTGGTTTTGAAGGCAGTCTAATAGTTGTGCTCATGCTTTCACAGTTCTCAGACACCATTACCCTTCTCACTGCAATAAATGCCTTCAAACTAATGTCTAAGTGCAGTAACCTTTCTTATGACAAGCATGCATAGAGATTAATACATCCAAGCATACATACAGATATATGCCAAAAGTACGTTTGTGTACCTTGCTAGCATTTTATATTTTCTTTCCTTTTATTTCTCTATTATTTAGCTATGCCAAAGGGTTCAACTAGAACTGTCTCAGCTGAGAAGTCTTTCTTCTCCTCTGAAGTTTACAAGCAGCACTGAAGCCACATTCTTAGCAAGTTTTAGCAATTCTTACTACAGAACTTTGACTGCTAAATCAGAAAATGCATATATTTACAGTTTTATCAGAACCTGACAAACTATTACCTAAAACCCCAGCAATTAAGCCACTGAACAGGAAAAAAGAAAAAAAGAAAAAAAACCAAAAGCAAGTACTAAGCTGCTGTGTCAGACCAGCATTTTAAAGGAACTCTAGAGGCTATGCAGTCTCTCTGAATATCCAGTTATCTCTTATGTCATCTTGGGTCTATCATCAGGGCTAATGTGTAACAGTATTTTTTTTAAAAAGGAGAGAAAACAGAAAAAAGTTAACTTAGTTTGGAAGAAAATACAGTATACTCAAATATTTAACTTACTACTGTTTTTACTTTGTTGTTCCCAATAATTTGACAAATATCCAGCTTAGTTGCAAATACTCCTTTCTGTTATACGTGATACCTTAAACTTTTCTCCTTTAGCACAACACCTTAAACCCTAAATTCTTCATTCCCAAACCTAAAGTCTGTAATGTTGATATTAATAATCTTTCTTACACAATTTTGTAATGAATGAAAAGCTATTTTCCAAAAATTGCTAGCTTCCCAACAACATACCTCTCTAGTCTCAATTTAAGTCTTTTGTTTGCCCTGTGCTGGCATACAATTGTATGCAGACCTTTGTGTAAACAACATCCGAAAGAACCATGCCAAAGAATATTAAGACTGCAATCTAAAGCACTCAAGAGATGGCATATCTTAAAATTAGCAGTAGCCTAATGCATTCTAATTAATGTATTATGGTGCTGTCTTCAATTATATTGCCACACTTTTCCCCATAAGGCATCTGCCTCAGTCTGTGCATAAGATACCTGTGCTCCAGGACAGAATTGACTGTGGGTACTAAATGCGGATCTTGATGTCAGAACTTCTGCCTCCTTTTCTGTAAGGATTTGTTAGAAAACTCGTTTTTACTATAAAATATCTGACAACCTCTGCCTATCAGCATTAACGCAGTGTTGTTTCGAATACATACAGGAGAGAAAAATGCAAGAACAATCTTCAGACTGAAACAACAGGCATTCATGCCAGGGAGCATTCCTTTTAAAAGAGTTGCAACCTTAATTCTATCTCTGTGAGCATGTGATGTGTCCATATTTATAGGTGGCTAGACAGGAGATAATTTATAGGATCTTTCTCCTTCCATAAGTTCTACTTGTAGAACCCAGGGACATTAGTTCTGATTTTAAATATCAATTTGTCATGGTTTAATCCCAGTTGTGCACACAAAGCTAAACAACTAATTCATTTGCTACTTCCCATCAGCAGGCAGGTGCCCAGCCACCTCCAGAAAAACAGAGCTCCATCACATGTAACAGCTATTTGGGAAGACAAACATCATCACTTCAAACATCCCTCACTTCCTCTTCCCTCAGCTTTTACTGGTGAACATGATGTAATGCAGTATGGAATATCCCTCTGGTCATTTTGGGCCAGCTGTCCCAGCTGTGTCCCCTCACAACTCATTGTGCACCTCCAGCCTTCTCACCGGTGGGGTGGTGCAAGAGGCAGAAAAGGCCTTGACTCTGTGCAAGCGCTGCTCAGCAGAAACTAAAATATCCCTATGTCACCAGCACTGTTCTCAGCACAGATCCAAAACACAGACACATACTACCAACAGTGAAGAAAACTAGCTCTAGCTCAACTAAAACCCAGCACACAGTTGTGTTAAGAACTTTTTTTATCTATATTCTCAAATATTTAACTTTTCCAGAAAAATATAACATGTCCTGGGAAGACAGGCTTTAAAATTTGCATGCTATGATAATAACACGGTTATGTTTTGACTGAAACAAGTCTGAAATAAGTCTTATTATTTCTTTTAAACTGACACACAGATCACTAATTGATTGCCTTCCCCCTGCAAACAGCTAATAATTTGGAGATAGGCCTAAAGATATATGATTTTCTTCCAGTTTCTAAAGTTTACTCATTGCTTTTCCAATGTAGACCAGAATTAAGATATTTTTCTTTCTTTCTGGACTGGACCAACAATTTGGGAAGTATGTTAAGATTTCATATAGTAGCCTTTATTGAAGTGTAATGACAGTGATCATCCTGCTGTACTTGGCACTGGTGAGGCTGCATCTTGAATACTGTGTTCAGTTTTGGGCCACTCACTACAAGAAGGACATTAAAGTGCTGGAGTGTTTCCAAAGGAGGGCAACAAAGCTGGTGAAGGGTCTAGAGAACAAGTCCTGTGAGGAGTAGCTGAGGGAATTAGGGTTTAGCCTGGAGAAAAGGAGGCTCATGGGAGACCTTACTGCTCTTTACCTGAAAAGAGGTTGTAGTGAGGTAGGAGTCAGTCTCTTCTCCCAAGCAACAAGCAATAGGACAAGAGGAAATGGCCTCAAATTGTACCAGGGGAGGTTTAGGTCAGACGTCAGGAATAAATTTTTTGTAGAAAGGGTTGTCAGACATTGGAACAGGATGCCAAGGGAAGTGGTTGAACCACAATCCATGGCTGTGTTTAAAAGTTGTGTAGATACGGTGCTTAGGGACATGGTTTAGCAGTGGACATGTGGAGTCGGGGTAATGGTTGGACTCAATGATCTTCAAGGTCTTTTCCAACCTAGATTTCTATGATTCTGTATGTAAAAGAGCAGGACTAAAAGCAGCCTACAATATTAGCAAAGTATTTCTTTGCTACTCACATGCCTCTTAAGTTCTTCGACTTTGTATCTACATTTTACATATGAAGATACAACTTTTCTTTTAAGTAGAATTAAAAGTCAGGTTACTTTTATGCTTCTGTTGTGGAGGATGGGCAGCTACACATAGGTTTCCTTTGATTACTCTGATGAAGGGATTTGCATACAATTACAGAGACAATTTCAGTTCCTAGCAGGAGCAAACACAGGATGAAGTACTCACCATATGATTAGACTAATTTATTACGTCCCACTGAGGCAAGCCATATTCCAAGAAGTAATCATAAACTCATGTTCAAAGCTCTGGTAGAATGAATATATTTAACAATTCAAATTAAATTTCAGCTGTAGGAACTGACATTTAGTGGCAAACATGGAAATGGGCAAGGTATAATGAAAAGATAACAGGTAAAAGAACATAGACATAAAAAGCTGTGAATGGTCTGCCAAAAAACGGGCCAGTGTAGAAAACTGCGATAAAATCCTGGCAAGTTTCTCATATTAAATATATGTTGATTTGGACTTTGGTTAGTTTTAACTCACCTTGACATTAATGTCTGAAAATGAACACAGTGACCAGTCAATAACTGCTCTATAAAAGTTAAGTGCCTGTGACTTTTCATTACCCAATGACACTTGTGTTGACCGTTTTGAAAGCAAATGGTCTTAAGAACTTTGTTCATTTTAGAGCTGGGTATTTTTCTTCCCCTGAACAGCTGTTTATTCACAGAGAAGTGCACTCTGGTGACATCCCAAGTCTTAATGAACATAAGAGTGTTTTTCTGCATAGGATTGGCCAGAAGAAAAACATGACGAAAGTTCCAAAAGAAGTGGAAACAGCATTTCTCAAACATTTCTGTTCAGAGCATCCTCATGAATAGAAACAAAAGGCACCAAATGTATCTGCATAACTGTTACCCAGGAGATCAATGGTAGTAACATCCTCTCCCCCTCAGGATGCACAGAACTCTGCATGTGTCGCTGGATGTCCCTGAGTCCACTGTGTCATGATCATTAGGACTGAGAGTGTCCTGGATGGTTTAGTCTTCATCTCTCCATCTGGAGCAGCTCCAAAGCATAAAACCAATAATAAAATATGCACCAAGACAGAGAAAGACAGAGAAAATTATTCTGCAGCATGGTACAAGGTATATTTATCAGAGAGGTGGGAAACTTTTATTGCGATCAGTAGCTAAGTACTTTATAAAAGAATATCCAAAAAAAGCTGCAGAGGACATGGGAATTGGCTGCAAAAACTTAAGGAAATGAAAAATAAAAACACAACAGAGAGACTTTCTGTATCTGAGAGAGATGAGAAGTGAGAAACCCTTAACTTCTCAACAGACAGAAAATACCGTAGAAGTCCTGGAATGTACGTATGGCATTTTAGGCTGTATCTTAAGTTGAAAATAGAATAGTAAATAGGGTCTGATTTCATCTCTACTAGTGTAAAACTAGAAATATCCCATCTTCATCAAATTTTTTGAGGTTCCCACTTCTATACTTGGAAATTAAAATCTATTTCTGAAAAACCCGTAAGAGATGATAATCCATCTAAGTATACAGTCTTATGTAATTTACCTTGAATTTTCTCACAAATTCACTCTATGCTTAATCACAGAATCACAGAATGTTAGGGGTTGGAAGGGACCTCAAAAGATCATCTAGTCCAACCCCCCTGCCAGAGCAG